>SSNP01000036.1:4240333-4270333 GCA_006937955.1 Pachypanchax playfairii
CCGATCAGAACCGACTCGTGTTCAGATCAGAACCGACCCGTGTTCCGATCAGAACCGACTCGTGTTCAGATCAGAACCGACACGTGTTCAGATCACAACCGACACGTGTTCCGATCAGAACCGACTCGTGTTCAGATCAGAACCGACACGTGTTCCGATCAGAACCGACTCGTGTTCAGATCAGAACCGACACATGTTCCGATCAGAACCGACTCGTGTTCAGATCAGAACCGACACGTGTTCAGATCACAAACCGACACGTGTTCAGATCAGAACCGACACATGTTCCGATCAGAACCGACTCGTGTTCCGATCAGAACCGACTCGTGTTCCGATCAGAACCGACTCGTGTTCAGATCAGAACCGACACATGTTCCGATCAGAACCGACTCGTGTTCCGATCAGAAGCGACTCGTGTTCCGATCAGAACCGACGATCAGAACCGACTCGTGTTCAGATCAGAACCGACTCGTGTTCAGATCAGAACCGACTCGTGTTCCGATCAGAACCGACTCGTGTTCAGATCAGAACCGACCCGTGTTCCGATCAGAACCGACCCGTGTTCCGATCAGAACCGACCCGTGTTCAGATCAGAACCGACACGTGTTCAGATCAGAACCGACTCGTGTTCAGATCAGAACCGACCCGTGTTCCGATCAGAACCGACCCGTGTTCAGATCAGAACCGACTCGTGTTCAGATCAGAACCGACCCGTGTTCCGATCAGAACCGACCCGTGTTCAGATCAGAACCGACACGTGTTCCAATCAGAACCGACTCGTGTTCAGATCAGAACCGACTCGTGTTCCGATCAGAACCGACGATCAGAACCGACTCGTGTTCAGATCAGAACCGACTCGTGTTCAGATCAGAACCGACTCGTGTTCAGATCAGAACCGACGATCAGAACCGACTCGTGTTCAGATCAGAACCGACTCGTGTTCAGATCAGAACCGACTCGTGTTCAGATCAGAACCGACGATCAGAACCGACTCGTGTTCAGATCAGAACCGACTCGTGTTCAGATGGTTAAAACGAGTGTTGAATGATCTGAACTTTATCTGCAGAACGTCAGATTATTGAAAGTTTATTTCCAAGAAAGGAACACGTGTCAACTTTTACCAAAGAAGAACCTGCGGGACACGAGATGGACTTCAAACAGGAAGTCAAACAGTTTGATGAAGGTTACACTGATGAGATTGTGTCTTTTGATCATTTTAGATCAAACAGTCAATCATCATTCAGTCTGTTTATACAGCCAGTAATTATTAACCATGTTACTGTGCACGTCTCCTTCATCATATATGTCACTTTGTAGCTTCTCTGTTGTATTTAATTATAAAACATATTTATAGAAATCATTCTGTTCATTCGTCTCAGTGCTGATACTCACCGAGCTCTCAGAGCGCTGACTGTCGACTTATCAATCCTGCAGAGACACAAAGAGACGACACGCTACTAACATGTGATGATAACAGGTGGAACATTACAGCATCACCAAGACGAAGGAAAAGATTTACATTCTGTTTAAACCTCAGCAACATGAGCGAGGATGACGACAGGAAGTCAGCACGTAGAACTTCACAGCAATAAACACTCCTTTATTATAACGTCACTGCAACAATTTATCACACATGAAGCTTTGAAGTGAAGGCTGAAAGCATCATAAAACACCATCACTCTGATGGAGGCGACCACTTCATCCTCTAATATCTACAAGGTTTCTCCTTTTTATTAGATCTAAAAATATGACAAATACTTATTAAAACCACAAAAAGATTCAACTGGCCTAAAATACTTCAATATTTATAATATAAATACTTTAATTAGAAAAAGATGTGAGCATAATAACTAATACTGAAAGAACTGATAGAAACCTGATATCAATCTTTTAAAATTTAAATGTTTCAAAAATAATTTGCCAAAAGTATAAAATAAAAAAATCCACTTTACAAAAAAGGTTTAAAAAATCTAATTAAATAAAAATACAATTCCCTCCTAAACTTTATATAAAACAACAGCTGACTGTATTAAAACTCATATACATTTAGAAAACAGTAGTAACTTATTGACAAATAAATAAACAACTGAAGCACTGCATCAAACAAATTTAAATGTCAATATTAAATATCTAAATATTTATAACTTAGTCCAATAACATGATTTGTTTTGTTTTACTTTCTTATATAATTTACAAAAATGAAACATAATAATAAAAATAATAATTTCCCTTATTTTCTGTTTTGCATGAGGCAGTAATAATATTTATTTCAGGCTGATTTATTTTTAGATGAAATTATAAATAGAATGAATTCATCATGTAACCGACACGTTGGTTTGATTTCAGAGAACAAACAGGAAGTGAAGCGGATTCGACGTTCACATTAAAAGGCCGAATGGATGATGACTGAGAAAATTCAACTCCCACAGGTCATAAATAACACGTGCACACACACACACACACACACACACACCCACAAGTGTGTTTTGTTATCCTTATGGGGACCGTCCATTGACTTCCATTGATTTTAGTAACTAGATTTATACCTAACCCAAACCCTTTTACTAACCTTAACCATTACTGATCTATAACTAACCCTAAGACTAACTAAAACTCTATTCACACCATACCTATAAACCTAACCCCTAACCCTAAAAAGGGGAGTCCCCCTCATGGGGACCAGGCTTCGGTCCCCACAAGAACCCTCGGACCCCAGAAAGATAGTAAAAGTCAGGAAACGGGTCCCCAGGAGGTCAGAAATACAAACCCACAGAGACACACACACACACACACACACACACACACACACACACACTGTTCTCCCTCAGATCACATGACCTCATAAACATGGCCGCCTTGTTTCCAGCAACAGAAACAAACTGCAGCTCTGTGTTTTGAGCAGGACAGATTTCCTCCCGTCTGTAAATCGAGACACATTCAAACGAAGACGGTTGGACTTGTTTTTGGATTCTCAGGCTTTATGACGTTCTGGATGAGAAACAAACCTCGATGCACAAAGAAATAAAAACAAAAAACAAGAGCAGAAACATGAAAGGACCATGATTTTAACACAAATTTAAACGGATATTAAAAACAAATTTAAACTGATGTGAGACTCGTTAACTGATGTGAGACTCGTTAACTGATGTGAAACTCGTTAACTGATGTGAGACTCGTTAACTGATGTGAGACTCGTTAACTGATGTGAAACTCGTTAACTGATGTGAGACTCGTTAACTGATGTGAGACTCGTTAACTGATGTGAAACTCGTTAACTGATGTGAGACTCGTTAACTGATGTGAAACTCGTTAACTGATGTGAGACTCGTTAACTGATGTGAAACTCGTTAACTGATGTGAGACTCGTTAACTGATGTGAGACTCGTTAACTGATGTGAAACTCGTTAACTGATGAGAGACTCGATAATTGCAATAAAAATCAAAAGTTATTTACATTTATCTGTTTCTCTGTTTTACTCATTTCCACTGACTTGTGAAACCTTCTCAAAAAACTGCAAATTCTTTTATGTATTGCAACTTTTTTAAAGTAATGCAGTCAGTTACTTTCTCAAGTAACTAGTTACTTTTTTTGGGCAAGTTACTAACTCGATTACTTTTTGGAACAAGTAAGTATAATTCATTACTTTTATAAAGTAACGTTCCACTGGTGTTTGGTCTGAACTCTTCAGGTTTTATCTAAACAATCTGAGAGACATGTTGACGTATCTGATCACAAAGAAAACACTTTCAAATGTAGAAACCATGTGCAGCTGGGCTGAGTTCTGAACCTCATGGGTTACCGTAGAAATGATGTGTGGAGTGAACTGAGACTGTAAATGTTTTATTTTGAAGACACAAAGTGGTAACGCATCTTATTTTGATGGGAACAGTCTTTCAAACCGAGCCTGACCCCGTCAGAGTAAACGAGCTGCTTTGTGTTCAACATTCATCAGAAAGTTGTTTATTAACCGCAGCAGATTTTCTTTTCTCACTCAGTCCACGAGACGACAGAGAAGTAACCAAGATTTTCAGACAGAAGACAGTCCAACTGTCCAGCTGTGTGAGGGTTGGATTTTAGGTTGGACCTGATGTAACTGTGATGTCACAGTGATGTCACCTTCATGCAGATGAAGCAAATGAATTAAAAACATTCAAAGTGTGAAGATAGGATGGAATGATCCCGGCGCTCGTCAGATAATGAAACAGATTCTTACCATCCGAAGCCTCCGAATGAAACGCTCCTCTTCCTCCTCAGCATGGTGTCCTACTCTGCTCCTCCTTTGTCTCCCTTTTTGTCTTATTGTGTCGGGGTTGTCCTCCTTCTGTCTTTGTACCTCTGCCTCCCTCCTTTTCTCCTCATTGAGCTTCTACCTCTTCATCCCTGCTCCTATAAACACTCTCATCTCTGTCAGACGCACCTCCTCCTCCCTCAGTCTCCTCCCGCCGTTAATGTTTCTTTCTTTCTTCTTCCTCTCGATCTCACACTTGAGTTCACACAGTAACAGAGCAGCAGCAGCAGGAGGAGGAGGAGTACATCTGCCCTGATGAAGAGGGAAAGCAGCAGACCCTGAAAACTTTACTAAATGTTATGTAACACACGTTCACACAGAAACACTCATTTATTTATGAATCCTGCCAGAATTAGAAGAGCGTTAGTCCTGAGTTCAAGGAGAACCTGGTGATCTTACACCATTTAAAACATCCCTATAGAAGTAAGGAACATTATGGTTACAGGTTCTAAACTGTCTGGTTGTAGGTTCTAAACTGTCTGGTTGCAGGTTCTAAACTGTCTGGTTGCAGGTTCTAAACTGTCTGGTTGTAGGTTCTAAACTGTCTGGTTGTAGGTTCTAAACTGTCTGGTTGCAGGTTCTAAACTGTCTGGCTGCTGGTTCTAAACTGTCTGGTTGCAGGTTCTAAACTGTCTGGTTGCAGGTTCTAAACTGTCTGGTTACAGGTTCTAAACTGTCTGGTTACAGGTTCTAAACTGTCTGGCTGCAGGTTTTAAACTGTCTGGTTGCAGGTTCTAAACTGTCTGGTTGCAGGTTCTAAACTGTCTGGCTGCAGGTTCTAAACTGTCTGGTTGCAGGTTCTAAACTGTCTGGTTGTAGGTTCTAAACTGTCTGGTTACAGGTTCTAAACTGTCTGGTTACAGGTTCTAAACTGTCTGGCTGCAGGTTTTAAACTGTCTGGTTACAGGTTCTAAACTGTCTGGCTGCAGGTTTTAAACTGTCTGGTTACAGGTTCTAAACTGTCTGGCTGCAGGTTCTAAACTGTCTGGTTGCAGGTTCTAAACTGTCTGGTTACAGGTTCTAAACTGTCTGGTTGTAGGTTCTAAACTGTCTGGTTACAGGTTCTAAACTGTCTGGCTGCAGGTTCTAAACTGTCTGGTTGCAGGTTCTAAACTGTCTGGCTGCAGGTTTTAAACTGTCTGGTTGCAGGTTCTAAACTGTCTGGTTGCAGGTTCTAAACTGTCTGGCTGCAGGTTTTAAACTGTCTGGTTACAGGTTCTAAACTGTCTGGCTGCAGGTTCTAAACTGTCTGGTTGCAGGTTCTAAACTGTCTGGCTGCTGGTTCTAAACTGTCTGGTTGCAGGTTCTAAACTGTCTGGTTGTAGGTTCTAAACTGTCTGGTTGCAGGTTCTAAACTGTCTGGTTACAGGTTCTAAACTGTCTGGCTGCAGGTTTTAAACTGTCTGGTTACAGGTTCTAAACTGTCTGGCTGCAGGTTCTAAACTGTCTGGTTCTGGTTCTAAACTGTCTGGTTGCAGGTTCTAAACTGTCTGGTTGCAGGTTCTAAACTGTCTGGTTGCAGGTTCTAAACTGTCTGGCTGCAGGTTCTAAACTGTCTGGTTACAGGTTCTAAACTGTCTGGCTGTAGGTTCTAAACTGTCTGGTTGCAGGTTCTAAACTGTCTGGTTACAGGTTCTAAACTGTCTGGCTGCAGGTTCTAAACTGTCTGGTTGCAGGTTCTAAACTGTCTGGTTGCAGGTTCTAAACTGTCTGGCTGTAGGTTCTAAACTGTCTGGTTGTAGGTTCTAAACTGTCTGGTTGTAGGTTCTACACTGTCTGGCTGCAGGTTTTAAACTGTCTGGTTGTAGGTTCTAAACTGTCTGGCTGCAGGTTCTAAACTGTCTGGTTGTAGGTTCTAAACTGTCTGGTTGCAGGTTCTAAACTGTCTGGTTGCAGGTTCTAAACTGTCTGGCTGCAGGTTTTAAACTGTCTGGTTACAGGTTCTAAACTGTCTGGTTGCAGGTTCTAAACTGTCTGGCTGCTGGTTCTAAACTGTCTGGTTGCAGGTTCTAAACTGTCTGGTTGTAGGTTCTAAACTGTCTGGTTACAGGTTCTAAACTGTCTGGCTGCAGGTTTTAAACTGTCTGGTTACAGGTTCTAAACTGTCTGGTTGCAGGTTCTAAACTGTCTGGTTGCAGGTTCTAAACTGTCTGGTTGCAGGTTCTAAACTGTCTGGCTGCAGGTTTTAAACTGTCTGGTTACAGGTTCTAAACTGTCTGGCTGTAGGTTCTAAACTGTCTGGTTGCAGGTTCTAAACTGTCTGGTTACAGGTTCTAAACTGTCTGGTTGCAGGTTCTAAACTGTCTGGCTGCAGGTTTTAAACTGTCTGGTTACAGGTTCTAAACTGTCTGGCTGCAGGTTTTAAACTGTCTGGTTACAGGTTCTAAACTGTCTGGTTACAGGTTCTAAACTGTCTGGCTGTAGGTTCTAAACTGTCTGGTTGCAGGTTCTAAACTGTCTGGTTACAGGTTCTAAACTGTCTGGTTGTAGGTTCTAAACTGTCTGGTTACAGGTTCTAAACTGTCTGGCTGCAGGTTTTAAACTGTCTGGTTGCAGGTTCTAAACTGTCTGGCTGCAGGTTCTAAACTGTCTGGTTGCAGGTTCTAAACTGTCTGGTTGTAGGTTCTAAACTGTCTGGTTGCAGGTTCTAAACTGTCTGGTTACAGGTTCTAAACTGTCTGGCTGTAGGTTCTAAACTGTCTGGTTACAGGTTCTAAACTGTCTGGCTGTAGGTTTTAAACTGTCTGGTTGTAGGTTCTAAACTGTCTGGCTGCAGGTTCTAAACTGTCTGGTTGTAGGTTCTAAACTGTCTGGCTGCAGGTTCTAAACTGTCTGGTTGTAGGTTCTAAACTGTCTGGTTGTAGGTTCTAAACTGTCTGGTTACAGGTTCTAAACTGTCTGGCTGCAGGTTCTAAACTGTCTGGTTGCAGGTTCTAAACTGTCTGGTTACAGGTTCTAAACTGTCTGGCTGCAGGTTTTAAACTGTCTGGTTGCAGGTTCTAAACTGTCTGGCTGCAGGTTTTAAACTGTCTGGTTACAGGTTCTAAACTGTCTGGCTGCAGGTTCTAAACTGTCTGGTTGCAGGTTCTAAACTGTCTGGTTACAGGTTCTAAACTGTCTGGCTGCAGGTTCTAAACTGTCTGGCTGCTGGTTCTAAACTGTCTGGTTGCAGGTTCTAAACTGTCTGGTTGTAGGTTCTAAACTGTCTGGTTGCAGGTTCTAAACTGTCTGGCTGCAGGTTTTAAACTGTCTGGTTGCAGGTTCTAAACTGTCTGGCTGCAGGTTCTAAACTGTCTGGTTGCAGGTTCTAAACTGTCTGGCTGTAGGTTCTAAACTGTCTGGTTACAGGTTCTAAACTGTCTGGTTACAGGTTCTAAACTGTCTGGCTGCAGGTTCTAAACTGTCTGGTTACAGGTTCTAAACTGTCTGGCTGCAGGTTCTAAACTGTCTGGTTGCAGGTTCTAAACTGTCTGGCTGCAGGTTTTAAACTGTCTGGTTACAGGTTCTAAACTGTCTGGCTGCAGGTTCTAAACTGTCTGGTTGCAGGTTCTAAACTGTCTGGTTACAGGTTCTAAACTGTCTGGCTGCAGGTTTTAAACTGTCTGGTTGCAGGTTCTAAACTGTCTGGTTACAGGTTCTAAACTGTCTGGTTACAGGTTCTAAACTGTCTGGCTGCAGGTTTTAAACTGTCTGGTTACAGGTTCTAAACTGTCTGGCTGCAGGTTTTAAACTGTCTGGTTACAGGTTCTAAACTGTCTGGCTGCAGGTTCTAAACTGTCTGGTTGCAGGTTCTAAACTGTCTGGCTGCTGGTTCTAAACTGTCTGGTTGCAGGTTCTAAACTGTCTGGTTGTAGGTTCTAAACTGTCTGGTTGCAGGTTCTAAACTGTCTGGTTACAGGTTCTAAACTGTCTGGCTGTAGGTTCTAAACTGTCTGGTTACAGGTTCTAAACTGTCTGGTTGCAGGTTTTAAACTGTCTGGTTGCAGGTTCTAATCTGTCTGGCTGCAGGTTTTAAACTGTCTGGTTGTAGGTTCTAAACTGTCTGGCTGCAGGTTCTAAACTGCCTGGTTGTAGGTTCTAAACTGTCTGGTTACAGGTTCTAAACTGTCTGGCTGTAGGTTCTAAACTGTCTGGTTACAGGTTCTAAACTGTCTGGTTACAGGTTCTAAACTGTCTGGTTGTAGGTTCTAAACTGTCTGGCTGCAGGTTCTAATCTGTCTGGTTGTAGGTTCTCAACTGTCTGGCTGCAGGTTCTAAACTGTCTGGTTACAGGTTCTAAACTGTCTGGCTGTAGGTTCTAAACTGTCTGGTTGTAGGTTCTAAACTGTCTGGTTGCAGGTTCTAAACTGTCTGGTTGTAGGTTCTAAACTGTCTGGTTGCAGGTTCTAAACTGTCTGGCTGCAGGTTTTAAACTGTCTGGTTGCAGGTTCTAAACTGTCTGGTTGCAGGTTCTAAACTGTCTGGTTGTAGGTTCTAAACTGTCTGGTTGCAGGTTCTAAACTGTCTGGTTGTAGGTTCTAAACTGTCTGGTTACAGGTTCTAAACTGTCTGGCTGCAGGTTTTAAACTGTCTGGTTGCAGGTTCTAAACTGTCTGGCTGCAGGTTTTAAACTGTCTGGTTACAGGTTCTAAACTGTCTGGTTGCAGGTTCTAAACTGTCTGGTTGTAGGTTCTAAACTGTCTGGTTACAGGTTCTAAACTGTCTGGCTGCAGGTTTTAAACTGTCTGGTTGTAGGTTCTAAACTGTCTGGCTGCAGGTTCTAAACTGTCTGGTTGTAGGTTCTAAACTGTCTGGTTGTAGGTTCTAAACTGTCTGGTTACAGGTTCTAAACTGTCTGGCTGCAGGTTTTAAACTGTCTGGTTGCAGGTTCTAAACTGTCTGGCTGCAGGTTTTAAACTGTCTGGTTACAGGTTCTAAACTGTCTGGTTACAGGTTCTAAACTGTCTGGTTGCAGGTTCTAAACTGTCTGGTTACAGGTTCTAAACTGTCTGGCTGCAGGTTCTAAACTGTCTGGTTGCAGGTTCTAAACTGTCTGGTTACAGGTTCTAAACTGTCTGGCTGTAGGTTCTAAACTGTCTGGTTGCAGGTTCTAAACTGTCTGGTTACAGGTTCTAAACTGTCTGGCTGCAGGTTCTCTGACACAGCAACTTGATCTGCCAACTCTGCCCCTGTCTTAACCCTACCAGCCTTGCGTCGGACTATTCACTCGCAATGATGCCCGCTGTAAACATATTAACCAACGTCGTGTCGTCAGAATAAATATTTTATCATATTTTACTTAAAATATAATTACTAAAGAAAATACTGTATTTTCATTCTACACCCCTCTAAACACCTAGTGGATGTATTATGTTGTTAAAAATATTGCTTTTGATGAAAATATTCCATATTGCACATTAAACAGAATTATTGATTATTATTTAATTATTTTAAAATCTAAGAAATAAATATTAAATACTTCGTCCTGACACTTTATGTGGTGACATTCCATTCAGACTTGGACTCTGAATATCCTTCAAATTGTGGTAAAAAATAAGCTGCAGTGGAATTAATGTGTTTGGAGATTCAGTCAGTAAAGACAGTTAATGTGTCACTGTGTCAACTGGAACATTTCCATCAAATGAAAAAATCTGTCACACTTTAAAACTAGAAAAGCACTCAGAGAGCGCAGACCTCCGCCAAGTGGACATATTGTAGAAAGTACTTTACCTGACCAACCAGGCCCTCACGTCTTTGACAGAATAAAAAGACGTGAGCTGAACCGCTGTCTCTCAATTTCGAAGGCGGACTTAGCCAGTTGAGAGAGAACCTGGTCCGGACCAGAATCATTATTTACTTGCGGGGTGGCTGAGAGTAGACGGTTTTTCTTTACATGAACTTCAGGATTTGAATTTGACAACATGGTCTAATTCTTACATACTGTAAGCTTTAAATATAATTTTGAATTAAACCATCAGTCTGATATTTTTAAATTCTGAAGAAGCTTTGATTTGCTCTGGAACATCAGCTGCTCAGATTATAACTTCAGACTATTTAAGTTATTTTTTTAGTTAATGCAAAGTGATTTAACAGAAAAAGCTCTTCAGGTTTGTTTCCATCACCTGGTTGGGGTTAGTTGAGTTTGAACTGTGGTCAACAGGTGGCGCTGTTTGCTACAACACTGAGGAACTCTTTTGTTTTATCTTGTAAAAAAAACCGCCTTCAGGTTCTTGAAACAGGTCTGTGATACTGATTTTTTTAATTTTCTGTTGGACACAGATGGAAACACCAGATTCTGGAGAAAAGTCTTTCACTGTTAACTCACCCTGAACAAACTAATTTTGGTTTTAATGAAAGAGAAATAATCACATTTATGGAATATTAGAAATGTGCATGTTTCTGCTGCAGCTGAACCACCAGCGGATGACACTAATCAAAGCAGATATATTCACCCAGCAGCTCTCTGAAGCTGGCGAGCTCTTACAGAACATATGTTCAGAGCTGTGTGACGCCACATCTCAGCCAACACGGGGGTTAAATGGAGAGGGAACACTTTGTTCTGATGATAGAAGCCAGAATGAGCAGAAGGCCGCAACACAAACCACTCATGTTTCCCTCAAAAAGAACCTTTTATTTCTCCAGAGGATTATTCACTAAACCTTAATCCCACTTTTACACGAGAACATAAAACAATAAAAGGGGCAAAAATCCAGATGAATACTGTCAGAAAGAATAAAAACTAAAACTGCACCTTCATATAATAATAATTATTAATAACCATAATAATTATGAATACATTTCAGATTTATTAGTATTAAATCTGATATTTAAAAGCTACAGTATGTTCAATTAAAATCCTGCAGTTCATGTAAAAAAACCATCCAAAAAAAACCCCCCAAACATTTAGCTGATCAGTAGGAAGGATGTGGTGGTTTCTTACTTTTTGCTGCTGCTTGTTGTGGAATTCCAGCTGCTTGTGTTGAAGACTTGGCAGCCTTGCAGACTCACATGTGATTCGTTATGGAACCAGGAAGTCTGGACGTGTAAATAATGATTCTGGTCCGGACCAGAAACTAGAGACCACCCAGCTGACTGAGATCCAGATCTGTTACAATGTGACTTTAGTTTCATCATCAGTGGGACATTAAACTGTTGTGGGAGTATTTACCTGTAAAATTCTTACATGGTGGTCAGACAATCCAAGTGAGCTGAACAAATAAACATAGCGGGAAGAAACCAAAATGTGATTTAAAACATTTTAACTAACTGAAAATAGAAACACTACAAAGTGCTCATTTAGTGCTCACCTTTAAAACTTAAAATTTCCTATCTCTCCTAAATAAAAATAGAACATCTAAGACTAATTTAATTAGTCCTTAAAGTCCACAGGTATAGAACAGGTATGAATACAGTTTCCGCATTTTTGTCTAGAGTGTATGTGTTAAACATTTACACTGTACACAAGTAAAAACACAGATAATCAATTAAAAATGGTAATCATTATTCGCTGCGAGCAGGGTTCGAACCTGCGCGGGGAGACCCCATTGGATTTCAAGTCCAACGCCTTAACCACTCGGCCATCGCAGCAGACGTCTATGTAAGACATGTCTATACATTTTAATTGTGTTTAATACAGTCACGTCTGCTGCTTTATTGTAAAATAATGTTTGGAAAAGTGCATTTATTTGACCACTGCTCTGCTGACGACAAACCCAGAGTTCATCTGGACAATTAAATCACTTTCTGTGAAACTCTTACCGGTAAGAATTCTCTTACCTGCAGGTGTAAAACCGCCAACGGCAACTGTTGTATGAATATGTTTGTATTAATCCGCGGGAGCTGCCGATATTGAGGCGGATTGATACACCGTAGCCTCATCACACAGGATTTAATAACACGGACATTTTTCAAGAAACGTAAGAAACGCTGACTTCTACTTATCAGGAACTAATTTTAAACTATCGTAATAGTCCTCGAGCGCCACCCGGTGGCTAAAGATCGTGAGCAGGAAAAGTCCCTAAACGCTTTAGATGATGTTCTGAGATTAGTGTAGCCGAGTGGCATTATATCAGATGTCCCTCCCTTTTATAAATGGTTTCAAATGGAGCGGTTCCAGTTGTATGTGTTTCCCCGACTCGACAAGAAGCTGGGCTACACATACATCTGGCAGAGCCAGGTTACCTATGAAACACATAACGATCATGAAGGCGGTTTTATGACAAATAACAAAAACAATTTGCCGGGTGGAGGCCATATTGTGTGGGGATGTAGCTCAGTGGTAGAGCGCATGCTTCGCATGTATGAGGTCCCGGGTTCAATCCCCGGCATCTCCATTTCTTCTTGATCAGTTTGGAGGCTTTTAAACACAACCGGCTGTTTTACTGCTTCCGGGCAGTGACTTCCTCATTTGCGGGACGGTGAGTTTTACCAGGTGAAGGCAGCAGGACAGCATCGTATCTGCCGCATTTTACCGAGGGCCCGTCAAACGCTTAGTCTCTGAACCGAGTCACAACAAAAGGGAACGAAGAGGTACTTTCACATGAAGTACCTCCTTCTTTATACTTATAAAAGTAGTGAGATGGTTCCACTGGGGCTCGAACCCAGGACCTTCTGCGTGTAAAGCAGACGTGATAACCGCTACACTATGGAACCCGACGCCTCTATCACACATTGGAAAGCTTTTTACTCACACCATTCAATGTTCATGAATATTGTGTGTTGGTGTGTAATTAGGCGACAGCATGAGGAGGCGGGATTCTGGGTGGAACATTAAAAAGGAACTACTTTACCTACAGGTTCCCTACACCTGACGACCAGCCCAGAGAGGAGGTGCTGCTCTGCAGGTATGCTCACCTGTCCATCTAATTCTTGCTGCAGTTTCTTCATTTAACTTCATGACTGTTTCTCAATAATCCACCATTTTGTTTCATTTTTACCCAGCACCGTGATCGTTTCTTTTATTATAATAAAAATAGATGAACGTATATGTTAAAGTCTGTAACTTCATATTATTAATATCAAAGCTTTTACACAGGACGTGTCTCATTTAATTCAACTGTTTTAATTGTAATTAGTTAATAATGTTAAATCTGTGAATTTATTGAACATTCTACATTTAGTTATGAATCATTTTTCATATTATTGTAAAGTTACGTTGTTATGTTGAAGAAAGATTTTGCGGACAGTAACAATTCAAACTGTAAATGTGTGCATCATGAACACTTCCTGGAGAATGCAACATTTCATAAGTGCTTGTTTAGGATCTTTATTTGTGTCTAATTTGTAAACCAGTAACTGACAGGAACGAGTGAGAGGAAGAAGAAGTCATGTTTAGCATGAAAGACATCAGTGTGTTTCATTTAGTTTTTCTCAGAATGCATGTGCTCAACACCCACGTTAACTGTTGCTCATTTCCAATTCAAATGTCAGAAAAGTAAACAAATGAGGTGTTATCAGATGCAGCCCGGGTCATGTGAGGTCCAGAACACAAAAACACAAAGTTTGTTTTTATAACAGCTGAGCGTCTTTCTCTCATCGCTGTCATTTAATTACATTTTACCAAGAGAAAAGCTGCAGGCCGAGTCTACTTCCTTTACCTAGAGGTATGATCTGGTTCCAGTTCTGATCCTGACACTTTGAAACCACAAATTATTATTCATTTCACTCAGAATAATAAAATTAAATTAAAAACAGTATGTGGAAGGTCCAAACTCCAGCAGTGATACACCTGTGTGTCTGAAACACAGTGAATCTAGAAGGTTCTGATTCATTCCAGCTCATAGTACCGGTAATCACATCAAGTCTTCAGCCTGGAACTCATTCTGATCCATATCTGTCTCGTCTCCAGCTCTGCCACCATGTCTGACACCATGACTTCCTGTCGGGAGTTTGAAGTGACTGTTCACACCTCACCTGGTTCCACCTGTGGAACCTTCAACCACCTGTGGCTCAGTCTGATTGGTTCTCAAGGCGAGACGCTGCCCATCAGTGTGAACAAAGACCATCACCTCCTGCCTGGATCGGTGGGTCTCATTAATAAGAGTAAGACAGAATATCTTGTTGTCTCTCCTCCTGCAGTAAAGGAATCAGTGTTCTGCGTATAAATGTTAATATTTCATCACCAGATCACAAGGTTCCTCGGTTCTTTTACAGCTGTTTGTGTTCCGAATCCACCAGAAATAATCTGATGGATTATTAACTGTGTGGCGATTGATCAGCGTCAGTAAAGAATAATAAGTAGCAGTTCTCCTCTTCCTCTCAGACATGTCTAGTCTTAGTTCGATCCAATGGTCCGTTGGGTCAGCTGGTTCTGGTTCGGCTCCGACTTGAGACCCGGACTGGATTTCCCAACCTGGACTGGCACTGCAGCAAGGTGGAGGTCCGTCAGCGTACAGGACTTCAAGGATCAGCACCTGAAGACTCAGAAACTCAGGTGTTCCCATGTGACAGGTGGCTGCGGACAGCAGACAGCGACATGGAGCTCCGCCGTGGAACGTGTGAGCTACTGACCAAGAACCCTGTTCTGGTTCTAACACTGATGTTTTTAATCACTTTACTAAGATAAATAAATAAGATATGAGAAGAAATAAAAAGGAACCCGTTATTGTTCCTCTTGTTGTTGTTCCTGTGGTTCTCTGTTGTTCTTGTGGTTCTCTGTTGTTTCTGTGGTTCTCTGTTGTTCTCTGTTGTTCCTGTGGTTCTCTGTTGTTCTCTGTTGTTCCTGTGGTTCTCTGTTGTTCTCTGTTGTTCCTGTGGTTCTCTGTTGTTCTCTGTTGTTCCTGTGGTTCTCTGTTGTTCCTGTGGTTCTCTGTTGTTCTTGTGGTTCTCTGTTGTTCCTGTGGTTCTCTGTTGTTCTCTGTTGTTCCTGTGGTTCTCTGTTGTTCTTGTGGTTCTCTGTTGTTCCTGTGGTTCTCTGTTGTTCCTGTGGTTCTCTGTTGTTCTTGTGGTTCTCTGTTGTTTCTGTGGTTCCTGTGGTTCTCTGTTGTTCTCTGTTGTTCCTGTGGTTCTCTGTTGTTCCTGTGGTTCTCTGTTGTTCTTTTGGTTCTCTGTTGTTCTTGTGGTTTTCTGTTGTTTTTGTGGTTTTCTGTTGTTCTTGTGGTTTTCTGTTGTTCTTGTGGTTTTCTGTTGTTTTTGTGGTTTCTGTTGTTTCTGTGGTTCTCTGTTGTTCTTGTGGTTCTCTGTTGTTCCTGTGGTTCTCTGTTGTTCCTGTGGTTCTCTGTTGTTTCTGTGGTTCTCTGTTGTTCTTGTGGTTCTCTGTTGTTTCTGTGGTTCTCTGTTGTTCTTGTGGTTCTCTGTTGTTCTTGTGGTTCTCTGTTGTTCTTGTGGTTCTCTGTTGTTCCTGTGGTTCTCTGTTGTTCCTGTGGTTCTCTGTGGTTCTTGTGGTTCTCTGTTGTTTCTGTGGTTCCTGTGGTTCTCTGTTGTTCTCTGTTGTTCCTGTGGTTCTCCGTTGTTCTTGTGGTTCTCTGTTGTTCTTGTGGTTCTCTGTTGTTCTCCGTTGTTCTTGTGGTTCTCTGTTGTTCTTGTGGGTCTCTGTTGTTCCTGTGGTTCTCTGTTGTTTTTGTGGTTCTCTGTTGTTCTTGTGGTTCTCTGTTGTTTCTGTGGTTCTCTGTTGTTCTTGTGGTTCTCTGTTGTTCCTGTGGTTCTCTGTTGTTCTCGGTTGTTTCTGTGGTTCTCTGTTGTTCCTGTGGTTCTCTGTTGTTCTTGTGGTTCTCTGTTGTTTCTGTGGTTCCTGTGGTTCTCTGTTGTTCTCTGTTGTTCCTGTTGTTCTCTGTTGTTCTTTGTTGTTTCTGTGGTTCTCTGTTGTTTCTGTGGTTCTCTGTTGTTCTTGTGGTTCTCTGTTGTTCCTGTGGTTCTCTGTTGTTCTTGTGGTTCTCTGTTGTTCTTGTGGTTCTCTGTTGTTTCTGTGGTTCCTGTGGTTCTCTGTTGTTCTCTGTTGTTCCTGTGGTTCTCTGTTGTTCCTGTGGTTCTCTGTTGTTCTCTGTTGTTCCTGTGGTTCTCTGTTGTTCTTGTGGTTCTCTGTTGTTCCTGTGGTTCTCTGTTGTTCCTGTGGTTCTCTGTTGTTCTTGTGGTTCTCTGTTGTTCTTGTGGTTCTCTGTTGTTTCTGTGGTTCCTGTGGTTCTCTGTTGTTCTCTGTTGTTCCTGTGGTTCTCTGTTGTTCTTGTGGTTCTCTGTTGTTCCTGTGGTTCTCTGTTGTTCCTGTGGTTCTCTGTTGTTCTTGTGTTTCTGTGGTTCTCTGTTGTTCCTGTGGTTGTCTGTTGTTCTTGTGGTTCTCTGTTGTTTCTGTGGTTCTCTGTTGTTCTTGTGGTTCTCTGTTGTTCTGTGGTTCCTGTGGTTCTCTGTTGTTCTCTGTTGTTCCTGTGGTTCTCTGTTGTTCTCTGTTGTTCCTGTGGTTCTCTGTTGTTCCTGTGGTTCTCTGTTGTTTCTGTGGTTCCTGTGGTTCTCTGTTGTTCCTGTGGTTCTCTGTTGTTCTCTGTTGTTCCTGTGGTTCTCTGTTGTTCTTGTGGTTCTCTGTTGTTCCTGTGGTTCTCTGTTGTTCTTGTGGTTCTCTGTTGTTCTTGTGGTTCTCTGTTGTTCCTGTGGTTCTCTGTTGTTCCTGTGGTTCTCTGTTGTTCTTGTGGTTCTCTGTTGTTTCTGTGGTTCTCTGTTGTTTCTGTGGTTCTCTGTTGTTCTTGTGGTTCTCTGTTGTTCCTGTGGTTCTCTGTTGTTCTTGTGGTTCTCTGTTGTTCTCTGTTGTTTCTGTGGTTCTCTGTTGTTCTTGTGGTTCTCTGTTGTTCCTGTGGTTCTCTGTTGTTCCTGTGGTTCTCTGTTGTTCTTGTGGTTCTCTGTTGTTTCTGTGGTTCCTGTGGTTCTCTGTTGTTCCTGTGGTTCTCTGTTGTTCGTGTGGTTCTCTGTTGTTCCTGTGGTTCTCTGTTGTTCTCTGTTGTTCCTGTGGTTCTCTGTTGTTCCTGTGGTTCTCTGTTGTTCTCTGTTGTTCCTGTGGTTCTCTGTTGTTCCTGTGGTTCTCTGTTGTTCCTGTGGTTCTCTGTTGTTCTTGTGGTTCTCTGTTGTTTCTGTGGTTCCTGTGGTTCTCTGTTGTTCTCTGTTGTTCCTGTGGTTCTCTGTTGTTCCTGTGGTTCTCTGTTGTTCTTGTGGTTCTCTGTTGTTCCTGTGGTTCTCTGTTGTTCTCTGTTGTTCCTGTGGT
This sequence comes from Pachypanchax playfairii, assembly GCA_006937955.1. Classification (NCBI taxonomy): domain Eukaryota; kingdom Metazoa; phylum Chordata; class Actinopteri; order Cyprinodontiformes; family Aplocheilidae; genus Pachypanchax; species Pachypanchax playfairii. The sequence goes on from SSNP01000036.1 coordinate 4,257,782, forward strand.
TCTCTGTTGTTCTTGTGGTTCTCTGTTGTTCCTGTGGTTCTCTGTTGTTCTTGTGGTTCTCTGTTGTTCCTGTGTTTCTCTGTTGTTCTCTGTTGTTCCTGTGGTTCTCTGTTGTTCTCTGTTGTTCCTGTGGTTCTCTGTTGTTCCTGTGGTTCTCTGTTGTTCTTGTGGTTCTCTGTTGTTCCTGTGGTTCTCTGTTGTTCTTGTGGTTCTCTGTTGTTCTTGTGGTTCTCTGTTGTTCCTGTGGTTCTCTGTTGTTCCTGTGGTTCTCTGTTGTTCTTGTGGTTCTCTGTTGTTTCTGTGGTTCTCTGTTGTTTCTGTGGTTCTCTGTTGTTCCTGTGGTTCTCTGTTGTTCCTGTGGTTCTCTGTTGTTCTTGTGGTTCTCTGTTGTTCTCTGTTGTTTCTGTGGTTCTCTGTTGTTCTTGTGGTTCTCTGTTGTTCTTGTGGTTCTCTGTTGTTCCTGTGGTTCTCTGTTGTTCTTGTGGTTCTCTGTTGTTTCTGTGGTTCCTGTGGTTCTCTGTTGTTCTCTGTTGTTCCTGTGGTTCTCTGTTGTTCTCTGTTGTTCTTGTGGTTCTCTGTTGTTCCTGTGGTTCTCTGTTGTTCTTGTGGTTCTCTGTTGTTTCTGTGGTTCTCTGTTGTTCTTGTGGTTTTCTGTTGTTTCTGTGGTTCCTGTGGTTCTCTGTTGTTCTCTGTTGTTCCTGTGGTTCTCTGTTGTTCTCTGTTGTTTCTGTGGTTCTCTGTTGTTTCTGTGGTTCTCTGTTGTTCTTGTGGTTCTCTGTTGTTCCTGTGGTTCTCTGTTGTTCTTGTGGTTCTCTGTTGTTCCTGGTGTTTCTGTGGTTCTCTGTTGTTTCTGTGGTTCTCTGTTGTTCTTGTGGTTCTCTGTTGTTTCCATGGTTCTCTCTGTTGTTCTTGTGGTTCTCTGTTGTTCTTGTGGTTCTCTGTTGTTCCTGTGGTTCTCTGTTGTTCCTGTGGTTCTCTGTTGTTCTTGTGGTTCTCTGTTGTTTCTGTGGTTCCTGTGGTTCTCTGTTGTTCTTGTGGTTCTCTGTTGTTCTTGTGGTTCTCTGTTGTTCTTGTGGTTCTCTGTTGTTCCTGTGGTTCTCTGTTGTTCTTGTGGTTCTCTGTTGTTCTCTGTTGTTTCTGTGGTTCTCTGTTGTTCTTGTGGTTCTCTGTTGTTCTTGTGGTTCTCTGTTGTTCTTGTGGTTCTCTGTTGTTTCTGTGGTTCCTGTGGTTCTCTGTTGTTCTCTGTTGTTCCTGTGGTTCTCTGTTGTTCTCTGTTGTTCCTGTGGTTCTCTGTTGTTCCTGTGGTTCTCTGTTGTTCTTGTGGTTCTCTGTTGTTCCTGTGGTTCTCTGTTGTTCTTGTGGTTCTCTGTTGTTCTTGTGGTTCTCTGTTGTTCTTGTGGTTCTCTGTTGTTTCTGTGGTTCCTGTGGTTCTCTGTTGTTCTCTGTTGTTCCTGTGGTTCTCTGTTGTTCTCTGTTGTTCCTGTGGTTCTCTGTTGTTCCTGTGGTTCTCTGTTGTTCTCTGTTGTTCCTGTGGTTCTCTGTTGTTCCTGTGGTTCTCTGTTGTTCTCTGTTGTTTCTGTGGTTCTCTGTTGTTCTTGTGGTTCTCTGTTGTTTCTGTGGTTCTCTGTTGTTCTTGTGGTTCTCTGTTGTTTCTGTGGTTCTCTGTTGTTCCTGTGGTTCTCTGTTGTTCTTGTGGTTCTCTGTTGTTCTCTGTTGTTTCTGTGGTTCTCTGTTGTTCTTGTGGTTCTCTGTTGTTCCTGTGGTTCTCTGTTGTTTCTGTGGTTCTCTGTTGTTCTTGTGGTTCTCTGTTGTTTCCATGGTTCTCTCTGTTGTTCTTGTGGTTCTCTGTTGTTCTCCATTGTTCTTGTGGTTCTCTGTTGTTCTTGTGGTTCTCTGTTGTTCTTGTGGTTCTCTGTTGTTCTCTGTTGTTTCTGTGGTTCTCTGTTGTTCTTGTGGTTTTCTGTTGTTCTTGTGGTTCTCTGTTGTTTCTGTGGTTCTCTGTTGTTCTTGTGGTTCTCTGTTGTTTCTGTGGTTCTCTGTTGTTCCTGTGGTTCTCTGTTGTTCCTGTGGTTCTCTGTTGTTCTTGTGGTTTTCTGTTGTTCTTGTGGTTTTCTGTTGTTCTTGTGGTTCTCTGTTGTTTCTGTGGTTTTCTGTTGTTCTTGTGGTTTTCTGTTGTTCTTGTGGTTTTCTGTTGTTCTTGTGGTTTTCTGTTGTTCTTGTGGTTTTCTGTTGTTCTTGTGGTTTTCTGTTGTTCTTGTGGTTTTCTGTTGTTCTTGTGGTTCTCTGTTGTTTCTGTGGTTCTCTGTTGTTCTTGTGGTTCTCTGTTGTTCCTGTGGTTCTCTGTTGTTCCTGTGGTTCTCTGTTGTTTCTGTGGTTCTCTGTTGTTCTTGTGGTTCTCTGTTGTTTCTGTGGTTCTCTGTTGTTCTTGTGGTTCTCTGTTGTTCTTGTGGTTCTCTGTTGTTCTTGTGGTTCTCTGTTGTTCCTGTGGTTCTCTGTTGTTCCTGTGGTTCTCTGTTGTTCTTGTGGTTCTCTGTTGTTCTCTGTTGTTTCTGTGGTTCTCTGTTGTTCTTGTGGTTCTCTGTTGTTTCTGTGGTTCCTGTGGTTCTCTGTTGTTCTCTGTTGTTCCTGTGGTTCTCTGTTGTTCTCTGTTGTTCCTGTGGTTCTCTGTTGTTCTTGTGGTTCTCTGTTGTTCCTGTGGTTCTCTGTTGTTCCTGTGGTTCTCTGTTGTTCTTGTGGTTCTCTGTTGTTCTCTGTTGTTTCTGTGGTTCTCTGTTGTTCTTGTGGTTCTCTGTTGTTTCTGTGGTTCTCTGTTGTTCTTGTGGTTCTCTGTTGTTCTGTGGTTCTCTGTTGTTCTTGTGGTTTTCTGTTGTTCTTGTGGTTCTCTGTTGTTTCTGTGGTTCTCTGTTGTTCTTGTGGTTCTCTGTTGTTTCTGTGGTTCTCTGTTGTTCCTGTGGTTCTCTGTTGTTTCTGTGGTTCTCTGTTGTTCTTGTGGTTCTCTGTTGTTTCTGTGGTTCTCTGTTGTTCTTGTGGTTCTCTGTTGTTCTTGTGGTTCTCTGTTGTTCTTGTGGTTCTCTGTTGTTCCTGTGGTTCTCTGTTGTTTCTGTGGTTCTCTGTTGTTCTTGTGGTTTTCTGTTGTTTCTGTGGTTCTCTGTGGTTCTCTGTTGTTCTCTGTTGTTTCTGTGGTTCTCTGTTGTTCTTGTGGTTCTCTGTTGTTCCTGTGGTTCTCTGTTGTTTCTGTGGTTCTCTGTTGTTCTTGTGGTTCTCTGTTGTTCTTGTGGTTCTCTGTTGTTCTTGGTTGTTCCTGTGGTTCTCGGTTGTTCTTGTGGTTCTCTGTTGTTCTTGTGGTTCTCTGTTGTTCTTGTGGTTCTCTGTTGTTCCTGTGGTTCTCTGTTGTTCCTGTGGTTCTCTGTTGTTCTCTGTTGTTTCTGTGGTTCTCTGTTGTTCCTGTGGTTCTCTGTTGTTCTTGTGGTTCTCTGTTGTTTCTGTGGTTCCTGTGGTTCTCTGTTGTTCTCTGTTGTTCCTGTGGTTCTCTGTTGTTCTTGTGGTTCTCTGTTGTTCCTGTGGTTCTCTGTTGTTCTTGTGGTTCTCTGTTGTTCCTGTGGTTCTCTGTTGTTCCTGTGGTTCTCTGTTGTTCTCTGTTGTTCCTGTGGTTCTCGGTTGTTCCTGTGGTTCTCTGTTGTTTCTGTGGTTCCTGGTGTTCTCTGTTGTTCCTGTGGTTCTCTGTTGTTCTTGTGGTTCTCTGTTGTTCCTGTGGTTCTCTGTTGTTCTTGTGGTTCTCTGTTGTTCTCTGTTGTTCCTGTGGTTCTCTGTTGTTCTTGTGGTTCTCTGTTGTTCCTGTGGTTCTCTGTTGTTCTTGTGGTTCTCTGTTGTTTCTGTGGTTCTCTGTTGTTCTTGTGTTTTTCTGTTGTTCTTGTGGTTCTCTGTTGTTCTTGTGGTTCTCTGTTGTTTCTGTGGTTCCTGTGGTTCTCTGTTGTTCTCTGTTGTTCCTGTGGTTCTCTGTTGTTTCTGTGGTTCTCTGTTGTTCTCTGTTGTTCCTGTGGTTCTCTGTTGTTCCTGTGGTTCTCTGTTGTTCTTGTGGTTCTCTGTTGTTCCTGTGGTTCTCTGTTGTTCTTGTGGTTCTCTGTTGTTTCTGTGGTTCCTGTGGTTCTCTGTTGTTCTCTGTTGTTCCTGTGGTTCTCTGTTGTTCCTGTGGTTCTCTGTTGTTTCTGTGGTTCTCTGTTGTTCTTGTGGTTTTCTGTTGTTCTTGTGGTTCTCTGTTGTTTCTGTGGTTCCTGTGGTTCTCTGTTGTTCTCTGTTGTTCCTGTGGTTCTCTGTTGTTCTCTGTGGTTCCTGTGGTTCTCTGTTGTTCCTGTGGTTCTCTGTTGTTCCTGTGGTTCTCTGTTGTTCTTGTGGTTCTCTGTTGTTCCTGTGGTTCTCTGTTGTTCTTGTGGTTCTCTGTTGTTCTCTGTTGTTTCTGTGGTTCTCTGTTGTTCTTGTGGTTCTCTGTTGTTTCTGTGGTTCCTGTGGTTCTCTGTTGTTCTCTGTTGTTCCTGTGGTTCTCTGTTGTTCCTGTGGTTCTCTGTTGTTCTCGGTTGTTCCTGTGGTTCTCTGTTGTTCCTGTGGTTCTCTGTTGTTCTTGTGGTTCTCTGTTGTTCTTGTGGTTCTCTGTTGTTCTTGTGGTTCTCTGTTGTTTCTGTGGTTCCTGTGGTTCTCTGTTGTTCTCTGTTGTTCCTGTGGTTCTCTGTTGTTCTCTGTTGTTCCTGTGGTTCTCTGTTGTTCCTGTGGTTCTCTGTTGTTCTCTGTTGTTTCTGTGGTTCTCTGTTGTTCTTGTGGTTCTCTGTTGTTCCTGTGGTTCTCTGTTGTTTCTGTTGTTCCTGTGGTTCTCTGTTGTTCCTGTGGTTCTCTGTTGTTCCTGTGGTTCTCTGTTGTTCTTGTGGTTCTCTGTTGTTCTTGTGGTTCTCTGTTGTTTCTGTGGTTCCTGTGGTTCTCTGTTGTTCTCTTTTGTTCCTGTGGTTCTCTGTTGTTCCTGTTGTTCTCTGTTGTTCTTGTGGTTCTCTGTTGTTCCTGTGGTTCTCTGTTGTTCTTGTGGTTCTCTGTTGTTCTCTGTTGTTCCTGTGGTTCTCTGTTGTTCTCTGTTGTTCCTGTGGTTCTCTGTTGTTCCTGTGGTTCTCTGTTGTTCTCTGTTGTTCCTGTGGTTCTCTGTTGTTCCTGTGGTTCTCTGTTGTTCTGTGTTGTTCCTGTGGTTCTCTGTTTTTCCTGTGGTTCTCTGTTGTTCTTGTGGTTATCTGTTGTTTCTGTGGTTCCTGTGTTCTCTGTTGTTCTCTGTTGTTCCTGTGGTTCTCTGTTGTTCCTGTGGTTCTCTGTTGTTCCTGTGGTTCTCTGTTGTTCTCTGTTGTTCCTGTGGTTCTCTGTTGTTCTTGTGGTTCTCTGTTGTTCCTGTGGTTCTCTGTTGTTCCTGTGGTTCTCTGTTGTTCTTGTGGTTCTCTGTTGTTTCTGTGGTTCCTGTGGTTCTCTGTTGTTCCTGTGGTTCTCTGTTGTTCTCTGTTGTTCCTGTGGTTCTCTGTTGTTCCTGTGGTTCTCTGTTGTTCTTGTGGTTCTCTGTTGTTCTCTGTTGTTTCTGTGGTTCTCTGTTGTTCTTGTGGTTCTCTGTTGTTTCTGTGGTTCTCTGTTGTTCTTGTGGTTCTCTGTTGTTCCTGTGGTTCTCTGTTGTTCTTGTGGTTCTCTGTTGTTCTCTGTTGTTCCTGTGGTTCTCTGTTGTTCTCTGTTGTTCCTGTGGTTCTCTGTTGTTCCTGTGGTTCTCTGTTGTTCTTGTGGTTCTCTGTTGTTCCTGTGGTTCTCTGTTGTTCTTGTGGTTCTCTGTTGTTCTTGTGGTTCTCTGTTGTTCCTGTGGTTCTCTGTTGTTCCTGTGGTTCTCTGTTGTTCTTGTGGTTTCTGTTGTTTCTGTGGTTCCTGTGGTTCTCTGTTGTTCTTGGGGTTCTCTGTTGTTCCTGTGGTTCTCTGTTGTTCTCTGTTGTTCCTGTGGTTCTCTGTTGTTCTCTGTTGTTCTGTGGTTCTCTGTTGTTCCTGTGGTTCTCTGTTGTTCTTGTGGTTCTCTGTTGTTTCTGTGGTTCTCTGTTGTTCTTGTGGTTTTCTGTTGTTCTTGTGGTTCTCTGTTGTTTCTGTGGTTCTCTGTTGTTCTTGTGGTTCTCTGTTGTTCTTGTGGTTCTCTGTTGTTCTTGTGGTTCTCTGTTGTTCCTGTGGTTCTCTGTTGTTCCTGTGGTTCTCTGTTGTTCTTGTGGTTCTCTGTTGTTTCTGTGGTTTTCTGTTGTTCTTGTGGTTCTCTGTTGTTCCTGTGGTTCTCTGTTGTTCTCTGTTGTTTCTGTGGTTCTCTGTTGTTCCTGTGGTTCTCTGTTGTTCTTGTGGTTCTCTGTTGTTCCTGTGGTTCTCTGTTGTTCTTGTGGTTCTCTGTTGTTCCTGTGGTTCTCTGTTGTTCTTGTGGTTCTCTGTTGTTTCTGTGGTTCTCTGTTGTTCTTGTGGTTCTCTGTTGTTCCTGTGGTTCTCTGTTGTTCTTGTGGTTCTCTGTTGTTCTCCGTTGTTCTTGTGGTTCTCTGTTGTTCTTGTGGTTCTCTGTTGTTCTCCGTTGTTCTTGTGGTTCTCTGTTGTTCTTGTGGTTCTCTGTTGTTCTCCGTTGTTCTTGTGGTTCTCTGTTGTTCCTGTGGTTCCTGTGGTTCCAGTGTGTTTGTTGGCAGATGAAACTGAAGACAAACTGAAGCAGCATCGACTCAAAAAGCTGCAACATCAGCAGCAGCTCATCAGGTAAAACAGAACGTCACTTCCTGTTGGTCACTCTGTTGTTTTATTGTAACTAAAGAACACGTCAGACCACAGAATGAAAAGAACGGAACACTAAAACACACAGAGGCGCGATTAAAGAACTGAAGTATTAAAAACAGGTTTTCATTCTTTTTGACTGTAAAAACATCAAAGAACTAGAAAAGCACTCAGAGAGCGCAGACCTCCACCATGCAGCTCAACTCCACCCATGATGTGATCTACACCAAAAGATACCGCACGCACGNGCATGCACACACGCAGACACACACGCAGACACACACGCAGACACACACGCATGCACACACGCAGACACACACGCAGACACACACGCATGCACACACGCAGACACACACGCATGCACACACGCAGACACACACGCAGACACACACGCATGCACACACGCATGCACACACGCAGACACACACGCAGACACACACGCATGCACACACGCAGACACACGCGCATGCACACACGCAGACACACACGCAGACACACACGCACACACACACGCATGCACACACGCAGACACACGCGCAGACACACACGCATGCACACACGCAGACACACACGCATGCACACACGCAGACACACGCGCATGCACACACGCAGACACACACGCACACACACACACACACACACACGCACGCACACACGCACACACACACGCATGCACACACGCAGACACACACGCAGACACACACGCACACACACACGCACACACACACGCACACACACACGCACGCACACACGCAGACACACACGCAGACACACACACAGACACGCACGCAGACACACACGCAGACACACACGCATGCACACACGCATGCACACACGCAGACACACACACACACACGCAGAGCACACACGCATGCACACACGCAGACACACACGCATGCACACACGCAGACACACACGCATGCACACACGCAGACACACGCGCATGCACACACGCAGACACACGCGCAGACACACACGCATGCACACACGTATGCACACACGCAGACACACACGCAGACACACACGCAGACACACACGCATGCACACACGCAGACACACGCGCATGCACACACGCAGACACACGCGCAGACACACACGCATGCACACACACAGACACACACGCAGACACACACGCAGACACACACGCATGCACACACGCAGACACACGCGCAGACACACACGCATGCACACACGCAGACACACACGCATGCACACACGCAGACACACACGCAGACACACACGCATGCACACACGTATGCACACACGCAGACACACACGCAGACACACACTACCAGGCGGTGGCAGGTGTGTGTTTTACTCCTGCCTGGATTTACAAGAGCTTGATACACTGGATAAACACAAATCGTGGCACCGACTGTACACGGGGCCACACGTAGATCTGGAAGAACCAGGTTAGTCTGTTAACAAGATAATTTAAAAACTTCTGAATGAATTTTGATGACATTTTCAGGTCAGAAATGGTACAAGGGTGCTGATCTGGATCCAGGAATAAATGTAAGAAAAATTCCAGACAGAAGTTTTTAAGTTATCTTGTTAACAGACAAACAAACCCAGATGAAAACATAACTGCCCCGCTGCCACCTAGTGGCTGGTGGAGGTAATAAAACCTAAACATACTGAAACGAGTCTGGTTTCCCACTGTGACCCAAAGCAAAATGACACAACCTGGACTTTAAAATCCACGAGCTCCTTCAGAACACGCTTCATTTTTATTTTATAAAGCCCTGAAGTGGTCTTTCTGCTCTCACGAGGACCCTCCTCCTGTCTGGGTTTCTACTTTCAGGTGGCATCTGTTTGTCGATGGCGCTCCACAGTGTGCCGATGTCAAAAGTTTGTCAGAACTCGGGCCGAACCTTTGCTACACTCACATAAGGTGAAATTCCTGTCAGGATTATAAAGTTAGAACCAGACTCATGACAGGTTCTGATCCTGATGGTTTCCTGGTTCTCAGCCCGCCAACCAACATGCACTACCTGAAAGGCTTCATGGGCCGGACTGAGGCCTGGACCAGTTTCTCAGAGATGGAGACGGTTTTCAGTTACAGTGGACACCAGAACAACGTCGCCAGTAAGAAACTAATAAAACTTAACAGCATATTTCAGGGTTTTTGGTTCTGCTGAACTGATCTGATCTGGTTTGTCATCCCATTAGTGTAAAGTCTTTGTTTCTGGTTGCGTTTACATGTTTGGCGTATTTATACAAGTGCAGGTTGAATTATTACATTTTCTCTTTTTCAGATGTTTAAAGACCCTCTCCGATCATATTTTAAGCCATTTTAAAATGTTCAGTGGTCATTAAATTACGACCATGGTGTTTTTACCCAAAATCACAAAACCTGTGCCGTTTTCTATTAAATAGTTTCTCCCTACCGGCAGTAGCTCATTAACAATTCACCTCTATGTGGGTGGAACCGTTGGAGTGGAGGATAACTCCGCCCCTTTCCCCATTGCTAAGAGATCTCTGTTTATGCTAGCGCTATAAACCCGCCCAGTCCATTTTCTACATCACTAAAACCTTTTTCAAATTACTAATGAGTCACAATGATCTATAAGCAGAAATACTCAAAAATGCAGTTTAATGTTACATTTTCTTAAGACACGTCCTCTATCGTAAAAATACCACAAGAACATGTTAACAACACGAAAAACACAATTTTCATTGGAGCGGGTCTTTAATGACAGTTTTTAGTGTGTATCTATATTTGTGTGTTTTTGGACCCGTTTGTTTTTTATTTCAGTGTTTGTTTCTTTGAGTTTTGGGTTTTCTAATCTTTGGTATTGTGTTGAAGCTGTTTGGTATTTTTTGTTGGTCTGTTTCTTTTCCTGTGAGTGAAACTCGGGTTTCCCTGATGCTTTGGGTAGGCCACCTGTTCGGGTAGGACACCTGCTCGGGTAGGCCACCTGTTCGGGTAGGCCACCTGTTCGTGTAGGCCACCTGCTCGGGTAGGCCACCTGTTCGGGTAGGCCACCTGTTCGTGTAGACCACCTGTTCGTGTAGGCCACCTGCTCGGGTAGGCCACCTGTTCGGGTAGGCCACCTGTTCGGGTAGGCCACCTGTTCGGGTAGGCCACCTGTTCGGGTAGGCCACCTGTTCGGGTAGGACACCTGTTCGGGTAGGCCACCTGTTCGGGTAGGCCACCTGTTCGTGTAGACCACCTGTTCGTGTAGGCCACCTGCTCGGGTAGGCCACCTGTTCGGGTAGGCCACCTGTTCGTGTAGACCACCTGTTCGGGTAGGCCACCTGTTCGGGTCGGCCTCCTGTTCGGGTAGGCCTCCTGTTCGGGTAGGCCACCTGTTCGGGTAGGACACCTGTTCGGGTAGGCCACCTGTTCGGGTAGGCCACCTGTTCGTGTAGACCACCTGTTCGTGTAGACCACCTGTTCGGTTAGGCCACCTGTTCGGGTAGGCCACCTGTTCGTGTAGACCACCTGTTCGTGTAGACCACCTGTTCGGGTAGGCCACCTGTTCGTGTAGACCACCTGTTCGGGTAGGCCACCTGTTCGGGTAGGCCACCTGTTCGGGTAGGCGACCTGTTCGGGTTGGCCACCAGTTCAGGTGAGGATATTCTTGAGATGATAGAATGTTTGACGTCTCTTTCAGAGTTCATTAAGGCTCACTGGAAGGATGATTGGTATTTTGGGTATCAGTGTCTGAATGGCTGTAATCCTCTGATGGTCCGTCAGATCCACTTTATCCCTTCAAACTTGGCTGTCACCTCTGACATGCTCAGCCCCTTCCTGCCTGGAGGCTCCTCACTTGAAAATGAGCTACAGGTGAGTGGGCATCTTAGACTTGCAGATATTTTGTGACTTTACCTGAGTTGTCTTGGTGATTCCTGATGTGACAGAAAGGAACCATTTACCTGTTGGACTATGAAATTTTGGATGGGGTTCCAGCCAATCTGGTCAATGGAAAGCAGACGTACCTGTCCGCTCCTTTGTGCCTTCTCCACCTAAACCAGCAGGGACAGCTGGTTCCTATCGCCATCCAGGTGAGCACTGACACAGGTGAAAGGTTGTTGCTGACACTCAGACTCTAAATCAATGTTCCCTTCATCCAGCTCTTGCAGAACCCTGGACCACAGAACCCAGTCTTTCTGCCCTCTGACTCTGGCTGCGATTGGCTGCTGGCTAAGATTTGGGTTCACAGTGCAGACTTCCAGTGTCACCAGTTGATCTCTCATTACATGCGGACGCACATGATGGCAGAGCTGTGCTGTGTGGCCACACTGCGGCAGCTTCCGGAGCCGCACCCGCTGCACCAGGTAGAAGCTAACCTGACGATTCAGGTGGAAAACACAAGAACATCAGTTTCTCTTCTCTGATAGGCTGTTTGTGTGTTCAGCTGCTGATGCCTCACGTCAGGACATCAATACAGATAAACCTGCAGGCCAGAGCTTCACTGCTGGCTGCTAACGGAGTGTTTGATCAGGTAAAACCTCACCTGGAGTTCAAAAGCAACCTGTCTGCAACATCTGATCTGTCTGGGTTCAGTTTGTCCTCTGTGTGGTTCTGGTTCTGGCAGGTCGTGGGTTCTGGTCTGAAGACCATCCCGGTTCTCATTTCCAGAGCTTCAGCCAGGATTCACTATCGAACCTTGTGTGTCCCTGATGATGTATCGGACCGCGGCGTGGACAAACTGCCCCACAGCTACTACGCTCAGGACGCACTGAGAATCTGGGATGCACTGCACAGGTAAACAAACACACTGTACAGGTAAACAAACACACTGAGCAGGTAAACACCTGTTAAAGTGGCATCTGTTCCAACCAATCAGCTCTAATAAAAGAAACCTGTTTTATACCTGAACAGCCAAAGTTACAGCAACCTGAGCTAAGATGCAAAGTTAATAACCAGGATAGAGAGGTGTCATTGTTAGGGTTAATTAAACCAGATAACCAGCAGGTAACCTGTATGTGTTCTACCTGCAGCAGGTAACCTGTATGTGTTCTACCTGCAGCAGGTAACCTGTATGTGTTCTACCTGCAGCAGGTAACCTGTATGTGTTCTACCTGCAGCAGGTACCCTGTATGTGTTCTACCTGCAGCAGGTAACCTGTATGTGTTCTACCTGCAGCAGGTAACCTGTATGTGTTCTACCTGCAGCAGGTAACCTGTATGTGTTCTACCTGCAGCAGGTAACCTGTATGTGTTCTACCTGCAGCAGGTAACCTGTATGTGTTCTACCTGCAGCATGTGTTCTACCTGCAGCATGTGTTCTACCTGCAGCAGGTAACCTGTATGTGTTCTACCTGCAGCAGGTAACCTGTATGTGTTCTACCTGCAGCAGGTAACCTGTATGTGTTCTACCTGCAGCAGGTAACCTGTATGTGTTCTACCTGCAGCATGTGTTCTACCTGCAGCATGTGTTCTACCTGCAGCAGGTAACCTGTATGTGTTCTACCTGCAGCAGGTAACCTGTATGTGTTCTACCTGCAGCAGGTAACCTGTATGTGTTCTACCTGCAGCATGTGTTCTACCTGCAGCATGTGTTCTACCTGCAGCATGTGTTCTACCTGCAGCAGGTAACCTGTATGTGTTCTACCTGCAGCAGGTAACCTGTATGTGTTCTACCTGCAGCATGTAACCTGTATGTGTTCTACCTGCAGCAGGTAACCTGTATGTGTTCTACCTGCAGCATGTGTTCTACCTGCAGCATGTGTTCTACCTGCAGCAGGTAACCTGTATGTGGTCTACCTGCAGCAGGTAACCTGTATGTGTTCTACCTGCAGCAGGTAACCTGTA
>SSNP01000036.1:4280333-4303658 GCA_006937955.1 Pachypanchax playfairii
CCGTAAACAGTCAACACATATAAAAACATTAAAAGTGACATTTACTGTCAGTTCTTTCCAGACATGCTCTTCATGGGAAAACATTTCTTTTGTTTTATAGACCTGAACAGCTGATCCATCAGCTGATCAGGTCCCAGAGAACAAACCAAATGTCCTTTCCTGCTCCCTCGTCTCCTCGCTTCCTAACTGACCGGATCCACTACCAGAACTTTACACTCCCTCTTGGCAATCTTGTCCAGCGACAGCAGCGTTTTGTCCTGCTGTGGAAGGTGAAGCGGCCGACCGACGGGCGATCCAACGGGGGGCGTGATGGCCCGTCGCTCCATGGCGCTGCCCGTCCTGCACCAACACACAGTTAAAACAAACAATTGGGTATCAACACAATCAGCTGATTGATATTGTGTTTTACCTCATGATGTGTGATCGAGACGGCTGCTGGTGCGAGAAGGACTGCGAGCGACCCAGGCTGGCCTGGTGCCGGTCCAGCAGGTCTCGGACCGCTGGGCTGGATGGACTGTTTTTACCTGAGAGGAGATGAGACGACACGATGACCCGGTTCTGACCCACATTGATCAGACACTAAAACCCCGGTTGGATCTTCTTTGCTCAGACGTTCCAGTTTCAGCATCGATCGTTTGGTTTGGTCCGACCTGAACCGGTTTAACTCCTCCCACCTCTGTGGCGTGACACCATCAGCTGAACTGGTCTCTCAGAAGTCCGTTTCTGTTCAGACCCGCTAACATAAACTACAATCTGAGTGTTTGTGAAAGCAGCTTTCAGGAGTCGAGGTTTGAATCGTAGAATAAAAACAATTAGAATTTAAATTCATGAATATTCAGATCAGGTTGATTCTTGTGTTCAGGACGACAGAGAAACATGCTGCTTCAGACTGTTTCATCCAGTTTACAGATGTTCAGTGTTACAGCTGTGTGTCGGTTAAATAAAGTCAAGTGTTCTTACGTGACAGCGGACGAGCGTCAGGCGGCGGGTTGGAAACTGAAGCTGTGAACTGCAGCTTTAACTTCATGTGTTGACTCAGCTGGAAGAGACACAGAAACGGGTCGATGAGACCAGAGGAAACCTGTTCAGGTGTCTTACAGCAGGAAGTACCGACTCCACAAACCTCATACAGTCCAGGTTTCAAGATCTGGAAGGCCACACTGAAGGACAGAGTGCTTCCTTTACGACAGTGACCGAGGTTACTGAGCGGCGTGTGGCAGACCACCGCCGCCAGCGCAGTGTCCTCGCCCTGCCCGCGACCTGCACACACACACCATCATCTCATTAAACCATATATATTTATGGAATCACATTCTTGTGAAAAGAAGAAAATATTTTAACATCAGATCAAAACATTTTTAAAACCCAAATAATCCCTTTCATCAGGATATGATCTGTTTTCAAACTGAGACCGTCAGATCCAGATGAATCAAACAGAACCGACACACACTGACCTTCTGGGGTCCAAACAAGCCGGACGGCCAGAAAATCCTGTAAGTTGTTCAGCAGGACGTATTTCACCTTGAATCTCTCCTTCACTCTGACGGAGCTCGGACACGCGGCCGTCATGATGAACCGTGGCTGGTCCAGACGGACACTGGGCAGCCTGTGGGCGGGAACAGGTTTACTGAGCCGAGTGTCGTCCAACCAAACTGTTCTGTTCAACTTCCCCTTTTGTTGGAGATTTTGCTAAAGTTCTGAAATCTTTAACTTAATTACACAGAGGTATGAAATCACTTTAAATAAAAGCTACAATGAAATTAAACACAAAACTTTTCATGAAACATTAAAATTAAAAGGCAAAAGAGCAAATAAATAAACAAATCAGAAAATATTCAGAGAAAGAAAAGCTTTTCACTTTTCCTGCTTGAGACATTCTAGAGCAGCACCTAGTGGTCATCAGTGATATTGCACTTTAAGGCACTTCACCTTTTGGTTCAGGTGTCATCTCACTGGTCACCGGCCTCTGTTACCATGGTAACAGATGGAGTAAACCAATCCGTCTATCACCGTGGTAACAGATGGAGTAAACCGATCCGTTTATCACTATGGTAACAGATGGAGTAAACCAATCCGTCTATCACCGTGGTAACAGATGAAGTAAACCGATATGTCTATCACTATGGTAACAGATGGAGGAACCCTCAGAGCTCCAAAGCAGGTTTAATTTTCAGATCTGAGGTGAACTGATGAACAGCTCCAACAGCCAATCAGAAAAGAAGTGAATCTGAGGGACCCTCCGGTCTTCGTCTGTCTGAATGAGAGTTGGGTTGGACCGGTGGTGAGAAGCTGGAATATCCTCGCTCTGTTGTTTCCTCAGAGACTCTTTGGACTTTAGTGTTATTGTCAGAAAACTGGGGCCCGTTTATTAATCAGAAACTGAAAACATGAGTGAAACTTGACAGATTTAATAAACCAGAAACATTAACTCAAGTTAAATCTGAGATCCTGGACTTGCTCAACCTGTTTGAAATGTTTTTTACTTTCTCCATCTTTTTTTTACCCTCTGTTTAAAAACTTTTCTCTCTGTGCTCAGATGTACCTGTTAATTCTAAACTGAACTCAGATCAGTCTCAAATAAAACACCTTCAGTCCAGTAATCAGATGATAAAATTCTGTTGATTGATGTTTTTACCTGTAGTGAGTGTAGATACAGTTGGTGAAAGGCATCTTGGGAGTTGACCACTGCAGCACGGCGACCAGAGGAACCTCCAGCCCCTAAACACCAAACAGCAGACAGACTTGATTAGTTTGAAGGTTTCAGCTTTCTCTTATTATTATTATTACATACAAACCTCATTTGAGTCGTCCTGCATTTCGTTGAGGTGCAGCTGGAACAAGAAGTCGTGCTCTTCTAAAGCGCTGAGCATGCTGGGAAGGTGGCAGGCTGGACTCTCCACCCGGCTGAAAGACGCCATGCCAACTTCACCTGACTGATGACTGATGGAGAGAAAACATGAGCTCCAACAGGTAAAAGAATCAACCCCCCCCATACACAAGCACACACACACACTCACAGCCCTATACATGGAGAGAACATGCAAACTCCATGGCTGGGTTTCAAACCCCCGGTCCTTCCTGCTGTGAGGTACCAGCGCTGCAGCTTTAAAGAAGCCATTTCATACAAATTTCAGGACTTTGTGGTTATTTCTTAATTATTAACCAGTAATATGAAACATTTTATATCTAAAAAACATTAAGAAACACTGATTAACAGACCTTTCAATCTGTCTGCATCAAGATTCGTCTGGTTCCATCAGGCTTCGTGCTGCAACTCATGAATATTCATCATTCTAATTTGCTGGACTCTGATTGGCTAACCAACTAGTCTATGAGAGCAAGGTATACTGTTTCCTGCCCCGCTGTGCCTGGCAACATCAGACGTCGTGTCTTCCTGTTTGTTACGTCTTATGCTAACAGCTTTTAGCTAGCAGCATGCTAGGCGTTATGCTAACAGCTTTTAGCTAGCAGCATGCTAGGTGTGGTTTCAACTGCAGGAGCTGATGAATACTAACGAACAAAGGAGTTGTGATGAAACAGATACAGGCCGTTAGAACTCTGGTTTTATCGCCACCTGCGTAGTTTGAGAGATTAAAACTGAAAGAGAAGTTGTTGACCTGTTTTCACCCACTATGAAGGTAAGAACACCTGTGGAGCTAAAATATTCAACACAAACCTCAGAAAAACTGTTTTTAATGGAAGGGACTCTTTAAGAACTGCTGGAGTTTTGAAATCGTACCAAACATTGTCGACGAGCAGCACAGAACCGTCGGGCATCATAGGAAGGTACGAGGCATTCAGGTTGGGTAAAATACGAACATCCCGAATGTTCACTTCCTCCTGAGAAGATTCATTCAGCACTGAGAAAAAACCAGATAGAGACACAGCTGAAGGTTTTCAACACCAGTAAAATAAACAGAAAGACAAACAACATCCAAACGTCTCTGTTGTATTTACACTCTGAAAGTTTTAATGTGTCGACATGATTCATCTAATTTCCACCTTGATTGAGTTTCAGATGAACCAAATCAAACACTTTCACCTTTTTATGTGTCTGTTTTTAATGTGAGGAAAAACCTCTGAGTCTTTATCCTCATGCGGTCTCTCTATTTCTTCTCAACATTCCTACCTCTGTCATGGTACCAGAAACAAAAATGGCCACCTCAGAAGGGACGTGATTGTGCATCTCTTCCAAGTCAAAGTCCTTGTATTATGCAAATACAGCTTGATTCTGATTCAGTACTAAACTCTCAGGTGTTTCAGGTGCTCCTCCTGGATAATAAACATCAAGTGAACTGATATTTTTACTTATCAGAATTTGATAAATATAAATATGAAGGAAATCAAAACCGGACATAGCGGAGCTGAGATTTACAGTCAGAACGGATCACGGATATCGATCCATCCACCTTCTATTCTCACTTGTTCCTTTGTAAGGTGGGAGGCGGGGCTACATTACACCTGGACAGGTAGCAGCCAATCACAAGGCCACACTGATCATAACCAGGTATGACTTAACGCTTTTTAATCAGACACTAAAGGTCAATGATGCACCTTTTAAGATGGCGAGGTGTTTCCCAGAAACGGTCATCAGTTTACAGCGAACAGTCGGTGGCGGCAGGACGGTCAGCGTGGTGCTCACTGTGGACGAGAAGAGCACCAACAGGTAGCAGGTAAAATGAAGTTTTTCCTCTCTGACCTTCATCATTTCTACAGAAAAAGTGCAAAGTTTCCAGAGTGTTGAGAGTCGTTTTACTGGTGAAAATTTGCTTCTGTTTGATGATCAGATCAACAGTTACCTGCGCTCACCTGTCAGACACTTGCGCTCACCTGTCAGACACTTGCGCTCACCTGTCAGACACTTGCGCTCACCTGTCAGACACTTGCGCTCACCTGTCAGACACTTGCGCTCACCTGTCAGACACCTGCGCTCACCTGTCAGACACTTGCGCTCACCTGTCAGACACCTGCGCTCACCTGTCAGACACCTGCGCTCACCTGTCAGACACTTGCGCTCACCTGTCAGACACTTGCGCTCACCTGTCAGATATCTGGGCTCACCTGTCAGACACCTGTGCTCACCTGTCAGACACTTGAGATCACCTGTCAGATATCTGGGCTCACCTGTCAGACACCTGCGCTCACCTGTCAGACACTTGCGCTCACCTGTCAGACACCTGCGCTCACCTGTCAGACACTTGCGCTCACCTGTCAGACACCTGCGCTCACCTGTCAGACACTTGCGCTCACCTGTCAGATATCTGGGCTCACCTGTCAGACACCTGCGCTCACCTGTCAGACACTTGAGATCACCTGTCAGATATCTGGGCTCACCTGTCAGACACCTGCGCTCACCTGTCAGATATCTGGGCTCACCTGTCAGACACCTGCGCTCACCTGTCAGATATCTGGGCTCACCTGTCAGACACCTGCGCTCACCTGTCAGACACTTGCGCTCACCTGTCAGACATCTGGGCTCACCTGTCAGACACCTGCGCTCACCTGTCAGACACTTGAGATCACCTGTCAGATATCTGGGCTCACCTGTCAGACACCTGCGCTCACCTGTCAGATATCTGTGCTCACCTGTCAGACACCTGCGCTCACCTGGCAGACACTTGCGCTCACCTGTCAGATACCTGCGCTCACCTGTCAGACACCTGTGCTCACCTGTCAGACACTTGAGATCACCTGTCAGATATCTGGGCTCACCTGTCAGACACCTGCGCTCACCTGTCAGACACTTGCGCTCACCTGTCAGATATCTGGGCTCACCTGTCAGACACCTGCGCTCACCTGTCAGATATCTGGGCTCACCTGTCAGACACCTGCGCTCACCTGTCAGACACTTGCGCTCACCTGTCAGACACTTGAGATCACCTGTCAGACACCTGCGCTCACCTGTCAGACACTTGAGATCACCTGTCAGACACTTGAGATCACCTGTCAGACACCTGCGCTCACCTGTCAGACACTTGAGATCACCTGTCAGACACTTGAGATCACCTGTCAGACACTTGAGATCACCTGTCAGACACCTGCGCTCACCTGTCAGACACCTGCGCTCACCTGTCAGACACTTGCGCTCACCTGTCAGACACTTGCGCTCACCTGTCAGATATCTGCGCTCACCTGTCAGACACCTGCGCTCACCTGTCAGACACTTGAGCTCACCTGTCAGATATCTGGGCTCACCTGTCAGACACCTGCGCTCACCTGTCAGACACTTGCGCTCACCTGTCAGACACTTGCGCTCACCTGTCAGACACTTGCGCTCACCTGTCAGACATCTGGGCTCACCTGTCAGACACCTGTGCTCACCTGTCAGACACTTGAGATCACCTGTCAGATATCTGGGCTCACCTGTCAGACACCTGCGCTCACCTGTCAGACACTTGCGCTCACCTGTCAGACACCTGCGCTCACCTGTCAGACACCTGCGCTCACCTGTCAGACACTTGAGATCACCTGTCAGACACCTGCGCTCACCTGTCAGACACTTGCGCTCACCTGTCAGATATCTGGGCTCACCTGTCAGACACCTGTGCTCACCTGTCAGACACTTGAGATCACCTGTCAGATATCTGGGCTCACCTGTCAGACACCTGCGCTCACCTGTCAGACACTTGCGCTCACCTGTCAGACACTTGCGCTCACCTGTCAGACACCTGGGCTCACCTGTCAGACACCTGTGCTCACCTGTCAGACACTTGAGATCACCTGTCAGATATCTGGGCTCACCTGTCAGACACCTGCGCTCACCTGTCAGACACTTGAGATCACCTGTCAGACACCTGCGCTCACCTGTCAGACACTTGAGATCACCTGTCAGACACTTGAGATCACCTGTCAGACACCTGCGCTCACCTGTCAGACACTTGCGCTCACCTGTCAGATATCTGGGCTCACCTGTCAGACACCTGTGCTCACCTGTCAGACACTTGAGATCACCTGTCAGATATCTGGGCTCACCTGTCAGACACCTGCGCTCACCTGTCAGATATCTGGGCTCACCTGTCAGACACCTGCGCTCACCTGTCAGACACTTGCGCTCACCTGTCAGACACTTGCGCTCACCTGTCAGACACTTGCGCTCACCTGTCAGATACTGGGCTCACCTGTCAGACACCTGTGCTCACCTGTCAGACACTTGAGATCACCTGTCAGATATCTGCGCTCACCTGTCAGACACCTGCGCTCACCTGTCAGACACTTGCGCTCACCTGTCAGACACTTGCGCTCACCTGTCAGACACTTGCGCTCACCTGTCAGACACTTGCGCTCACCTGTCAGATATCTGGGCTCACCTGTCAGACACCTGGGCTCACCTGTCAGACACTTGAGATCACCTGTCAGACACTTGAGATCACCTGTCAGACACCTGCGCTCACCTGTCAGACACTTGAGATCACCTGTCAGACACTTGAGATCACCTGTCAGACACTTGAGATCACCTGTCAGACACCTGCGCTCACCTGTCAGACACTTGAGATCACCTGTCAGACACCTGGGCTCACCTGTCAGACACCTGCGCTCACCTGTCAGACACTTGCGCTCACCTGTCAGACACCTGCGCTCACCTGTCAGACACGTGCGCTCACCTGTCAGACACCTGCGCTCACCTGTCAGGCACCTGCGATCACCTGTCAGACACTTGAGATCACCTGTCAGACACCTGCGCTCACCTGTCAGACACTTGAGATCACCTGTCAGACACTTGAGATCACCTGTCAGACACCTGCGCTCACCTGTCAGACACCTGCGCTCACCTGTCAGACACTTGCGCTCACCTGTCAGACACTTGCGCTCACCTGTCAGACACTTGCGCTCACCTGTCAGATATCTGGGCTCACCTGTCAGACACCTGCGCTCACCTGTCAGACACTTGAGATCACCTGTCAGACACTTGAGATCACCTGTCAGACACCTGCGCTCACCTGTCAGACACTTGCGCTCACCTGTCAGACACCTGCGCTCACCTGTCAGACACTTGCGCTCACCTGTCAGACACTTGCGCTCACCTGTCAGATATCTGGGCTCACCTGTCAGACACCTGTGCTCACCTGTCAGACACTTGAGATCACCTGTCAGACACTTGAGATCACCTGTCAGACACTTGAGATCACCTGTCAGACACCTGCGCTCACCTGTCAGACACCTGCGCTCCCCTGTCAGACACCTGCGCTCACCTGTCAGACACCTGCGCTCACCTGTCAGACACCTGCGCTCACCTGTCAGACACCTGCGCTCACCTGTCAGACACTTGAGATCACCTGTCAGATATCTGGGCTCACCTGTCAGACACCTGCGCTCACCTGTCAGACACTTGCGCTCACCTGTCAGACACCTGCGCTCACCTGTCAGACACCTGCGCTCACCTGTCAGACACCTGGGCTCACCTGTCAGACACCTGCGCTCACCTGTCAGACACTTGGGCTCACCTGTCAGACACCTGCGCTCACCTGTCAGACACGTGCGCTCACCTGTCAGACACTTGCGCTCACCTGTCAGACACCTGCGCTCACCTGTCAGACACTTGCGCTCACCTGTCAGATATCTGGGCTCACCTGTCAGACACCTGCGCTCACCTGTCAGACACTTGCGCTCACCTGTCAGACACTTGCGCTCACCTGTCAGATATCTGGGCTCACCTGTCAGACACCTGTGCTCACCTGTCAGACACTTGAGCTCACCTGTCAGATATCTGGGCTCACCTGTCAGACACCTGCGCTCACCTGTCAGATATCTGCGCTCACCTGTCAGACACCTGCGCTCACCTGTCAGACACTTGCGCTCACCTGTCAGACACCTGGGCTCACCTGTCAGACACCTGTGCTCACCTGTCAGACACTTGAGATCACCTGTCAGATATCTGGGCTCACCTGTCAGACACCTGCGCTCACCTGTCAGACACTTGCGCTCACCTGTCAGACACCTGCGCTCACCTGTCAGACACTTGCGCTCACCTGTCAGATATCTGGGCTCACCTGTCAGACACCTGCGCTCACCTGTCAGATATCTGGGCTCACCTGTCAGACACCTGCGCTCACCTGTCAGACACTTGCGCTCACCTGTCAGACACCTGCGCTCACCTGTCAGACACTTGCGCTCACCTGTCAGACACTTGCGCTCACCTGTCAGATATCTGGGCTCACCTGTCAGACACCTGTGCTCACCTGTCAGACACTTGAGATCACCTGTCAGATATCTGGGCTCACCTGTCAGACACCTGCGCTCACCTGTCAGATATCTGGGCTCACCTGTCAGACACCTGCGCTCACCTGTCAGATATCTGGGCTCACCTGTCAGACACCTGCGCTCACCTGTCAGACACTTGCGCTCACCTGTCAGACACTTGCGCTCACCTGTCAGATATCTGCGCTCACCTGTCAGACACCTGTGCTCACCTGTCAGACACTTGAGATCACCTGTCAGATATCTGGGCTCACCTGTCAGACACCTGCGCTCACCTGTCAGACACTTGCGCTCACCTGTCAGACACCTGCGCTCACCTGTCAGACACCTGCGCTCACCTGTCAGACACTTGCGCTCACCTGTCAGACACCTGCGCTCACCTGTCAGACACTTGCGCTCACCTGTCAGATATCTGGGCTCACCTGTCAGACACCTGCGCTCACCTGTCAGACACCTGCGCTCACCTGTCAGACACTTGAGATCACCTGTCAGATATCTGGGCTCACCTGTCAGACACCTGCGCTCACCTGTCAGACACTTGCGCTCACCTGTCAGACACCTGCGCTCACCTGTCAGACACTTGCGCTCACCTGTCAGACACTTGCGCTCACCTGTCAGACACCTGCGCTCACCTGTCAGACACTTGCGCTCACCTGTCAGATATCTGGGCTCACCTGTCAGACACCTGCGCTCACCTGTCAGACACTTGCGCTCACCTGTCAGATATCTGCGCTCACCTGTCAGACACCTGCGCTCACCTGTCAGACACCTGCGCTCACCTGTCAGACACTTGCGCTCACCTGTCAGACACCTGCGCTCACCTGTCAGACACTTGCGCTCACCTGTCAGATATCTGGGCTCACCTGTCAGACACCTGCGCTCACCTGTCAGACACTTGCGCTCACCTGTCAGACACCTGCGCTCACCTGTCAGACACTTGCGCTCACCTGTCAGACACCTGCGCTCACCTGTCAGACACTTGCGCTCACCTGTCAGATATCTGGGCTCACCTGTCAGACACCTGCGCTCACCTGTCAGACACTTGCGCTCACCTGTCAGACACCTGCGCTCACCTGTCAGACACCTGCGCTCACCTGTCAGACACCTGTGCTCACCTGTCAGACACTTGAGCTCACCTGTCAGACACCTGAGATCACCTGTCAGACACCTGCGCTCACCTGTCAGACACTTGAGCTCACCTGTCAGACACTTGAGATCACCTGTCAGATATCTGGGCTCACCTGTCAGACACCTGCGCTCACCTGTCAGACACTTGCGCTCACCTGTCAGATATCTGGGCTCACCTGTCAGACACTTGCGCTCACCTGTCAGACACTTGCGCTCACCTGTCAGACACTTGCGCTCACCTGTCAGATATCTGGGCTCACCTGTCAGACACCTGCGCTCACCTGTCAGATATCTGGGCTCACCTGTCAGACACCTGCGATCACCTGTCAGACACCTGCGCTCACCTGTCAGACACTTGCGCTCACCTGTCAGATATCTGGGCTCACCTGTCAGACACCTGCGCTCACCTGTCAGACACTTGCGCTCACCTGTCAGACACCTGCGCTCACCTGTCAGACACCTGCGCTCACCTGTCAGATATCTGGGCTCACCTGTCAGACACCTGCGCTCACCTGTCAGATATCTGGGCTCACCTGTCAGACACCTGCGCTCACCTGTCAGACACTTGCGCTCACCTGTCAGACACCTGCGCTCACCTGTCAGACACTTGCGCTCACCTGTCAGACACCTGCGCTCACCTGTCAGACACTTGCGCTCACCTGTCAGATATCTGGGCTCACCTGTCAGACACCTGCGCTCACCTGTCAGATATCTGGGCTCACCTGTCAGACACCTGCGCTCACCTGTCAGACACTTGCGCTCACCTGTCAGACACTTGCGCTCACCTGTCAGACACCTGCGCTCACCTGTCAGACACCTGCGCTCACCTGTCAGACACTTGCGCTCACCTGTCAGATATCTGGGCTCACCTGTCAGACACCTGTGCTCACCTGTCAGACACTTGAGATCACCTGTCAGATATCTGGGCTCACCTGTCAGACACCTGCGCTCACCTGTCAGACACTTGCGCTCACCTGTCAGACACCTGCGCTCACCTGTCAGACACTTGCGCTCACCTGTCAGACACCTGGGCTCACCTGTCAGACACCTGCGCTCACCTGTCAGACACTTGCGCTCACCTGTCAGACACTTGCGCTCACCTGTCAGATATCTGGGCTCACCTGTCAGACACCTGTGCTCACCTGTCAGACACTTGAGATCACCTGTCAGATATCTGGGCTCACCTGTCAGACACCTGCGCTCACCTGTCAGACACTTGCGCTCACCTGTCAGATATCTGGGCTCACCTGTCAGACACCTGCGCTCACCTGTCAGACACTTGCGCTCACCTGTCAGACACTTGCGCTCACCTGTCAGACACTTGCGCTCACCTGTCAGACACCTGCGCTCACCTGTCAGATATCTGGGCTCACCTGTCAGACACCTGCGCTCACCTGTCAGATATCTGGGCTCACCTGTCAGACACCTGCGCTCACCTGTCAGACACTTGCGCTCACCTGTCAGACACTTGAGCTCACCTGTCAGACACCTGGGCTCACCTGTCAGACACCTGCGCTCACCTGTCAGACACTTGCGCTCACCTGTCAGATATCTGGGCTCACCTGTCAGACACCTGCGCTCACCTGTCAGACACTTGCGCTCACCTGTCAGACACCTGCGCTCACCTGTCAGACACTTGCGCTCACCTGTCAGATATCTGGGCTCACCTGTCAGACACCTGCGCTCACCTGTCAGACACTTGCGCTCACCTGTCAGATATCTGGGCTCACCTGTCAGACACCTGCGCTCACCTGTCAGACACTTGCGCTCACCTGTCAGACACTTGCGCTCACCTGTCAGACACTTGCGCTCACCTGTCAGACACTTGCGCTCACCTGTCAGATATCTGGGCTCACCTGTCAGACACCTGTGCTCACCTGTCAGACACTTGAGATCACCTGTCAGATATCTGGGCTCACCTGTCAGACACCTGCGCTCACCTGTCAGACACTTGCGCTCACCTGTCAGACACTTGCGCTCACCTGTCAGATATCTGGGCTCACCTGTCAGACACCTGCGCTCACCTATCAGTCACTTGCGCTCACCTGTCAGACACCTGCGCTCACCTGTCAGACACTTGCGCTCACCTGTCAGACACCTGCGCTCACCTGTCAGACACTTGCGCTCACCTGTCAGATATCTGGGCTCACCTGTCAGACACCTGCGCTCACCTGTCAGACACTTGCGCTCACCTGTCAGACACTTGCGCTCACCTGTCAGACACTTGCGCTCACCTGTCAGACACCTGCGCTCACCTGTCAGACACTTGCGCTCACCTGTCAGATATCTGGGCTCACCTGTCAGACACCTGCGCTCACCTGTCAGATATCTGGGCTCACCTGTCAGACACCTGTGCTCACCTGTCAGACACTTGAGATCACCTGTCAGATATCTGGGCTCACCTGTCAGACACCTGCGCTCACCTGTCAGACACTTGCGCTCACCTGTCAGACACCTGCGCTCACCTGTCAGACACTTGCGCTCACCTGTCAGATATCTGGGCTCACCTGTCAGACACCTGCGCTCACCTGTCAGACACCTGCGCTCACCTGTCAGACACCTGCGCTCACCTGTCAGACACTTGCGCTCACCTGTCAGACACTTGCGCTCACCTGTCAGACACCTGCGCTCACCTGTCAGACACTTGCGCTCACCTGTCAGACACCTGCGCTCACCTGTCAGACACTTGCGCTCACCTGTCAGATATCTGGGCTCACCTGTCAGACACCTGCGCTCACCTGTCAGACACTTGCGCTCACCTGTCAGACACTTGCGCTCACCTGTCAGACACCTGCGCTCACCTGTCAGACACCTGCGCTCACCTGTCAGACACTTGCGCTCACCTGTCAGATATCTGGGCTCACCTGTCAGACACCTGCGCTCACCTGTCAGACACTTGCGCTCACCTGTCAGATATCTGGGCTCACCTGTCAGACACCTGCGCTCACCTGTCAGACACTTGCGCTCACCTGTCAGACACTTGCGCTCACCTGTCAGACACTTGCGCTCACCTGTCAGACACCTGCGCTCACCTGTCAGACACTTGAGATCACCTGTCAGATATCTGGGCTCACCTGTCAGACACTTGCGCTCACCTGTCAGACACCTGCGCTCACCTGTCAGACACTTGCGCTCACCTGTCAGACACTTGCGCTCACCTGTCAGATATCTGGGCTCACCTGTCAGACACCTGTGCTCACCTGTCAGACACTTGAGATCACCTGTCAGATATCTGGGCTCACCTGTCAGACACCTGCGCTCACCTGTCAGACACTTGCGCTCACCTGTCAGACACTTGCGCTCACCTGTCAGACACTTGCGCTCACCTGTCAGACACTTGCGCTCACCTGTCAGATACCTGCGCTCACCTGTCAGACACCTGCGCTCACCTGTCAGACACTTGCGCTCACCTGTCAGACACCTGCGCTCACCTGTCAGACACTTGCGCTCACCTGTCAGACACCTGCGCTCACCTGTCAGACACTTGCGCTCACCTGTCAGATATCTGGGCTCACCTGTCAGACACCTGTGCTCACCTGTCAGACACTTGAGATCACCTGTCAGATATCTGGGCTCACCTGTCAGACACCTGCGCTCACCTGTCAGACACTTGCGCTCACCTGTCAGACACCTGCGCTCACCTGTCAGACACTTGAGATCACCTGTCAGATATCTGGGCTCACCTGTCAGACACCTGTGCTCACCTGTCAGATATCTGGGCTCACCTGTCAGACACCTGCGCTCACCTGTCAGACACTTGCGCTCACCTGTCAGACACTTGCGCTCACCTGTCAGATATCTGGGCTCACCTGTCAGACACCTGTGCTCACCTGTCAGACACTTGAGCTCACCTGTCAGATATCTGGGCTCACCTGTCAGACACCTGCGCTCACCTGTCAGACACTTGCGCTCACCTGTCAGATATCTGGGCTCACCTGTCAGACACCTGCGCTCACCTGTCAGACACTTGCGCTCACCTGTCAGACACTTGAGATCACCTGTCAGACACCTGCGCTCACCTGTCAGACACTTGAGATCACCTGTCAGACACTTGAGATCACCTGTCAGATATCTGGGCTCACCTGTCAGACACCTGCGCTCACCTGTCAGACACTTGCGCTCACCTGTCAGATATCTGGGCTCACCTGTCAGACACCTGCGCTCACCTGTCAGACACTTGAGATCACCTGTCAGACACCTGCGCTCACCTGTCAGACACTTGAGATCACCTGTCAGACACTTGAGATCACCTGTCAGACACCTGCGCTCACCTGTCAGACACTTGAGATCACCTGTCAGACACTTGAGATCACCTGTCAGACACTTGAGATCACCTGTCAGACACCTGCGCTCACCTGTCAGACACCTGCGCTCACCAACTAGTTACTTAAGTTCACCTGTCAGACACCTGGGCTCACTTTGCGACTACCTGGCACATTCTTTTCTTCTCCTCTTTTCCAGCAGAAAAGCAAACATTTGCTTTCTGAACAAACTGAAATCAGATGAGTCAAATCGGAGTAAACATGAAGGAAAACTTTATTAGTACCCTGAGCTTTGAAGGTGTTGAGATCATGTCTGAAGGTGTGAGTTGGCTCTCGTTGCTGCAGGACACTCAGGTAGCCGAGCTCCTGCACCTCCACTTTCTCTGCTTCCTTCTTCCACACTGTGACCATCACCTGCAGTCAAACATACTGTTACCATCAACACCTGAGTCAGACTAACTTCAATGAACTCAACAGCACAACATGAAGGTGCAGCAAAGAAACAGGAAAACCCCCAAACCCTGTTCACACAAATACAAACCCGGTTTCAACACTTTATAAACCCAAACCATAACAGACCAAAAGACCATGAAGGATCAGAACCACGGTCCAGTTTATTAGACTGCATGAACTTTTTACATTTCTGTCTCATCAGAGTGAGAAACACGTTCTTACCTTCACCTTCAAGGTGCTGACGGGCAGTTTGTCCAGAGAGACGGTGAGCGGGAAAATAACTTCATCTGTTAAAACCACCGGCTCGTCCAGAGGAGACTGACAGGAAGAGACAAGAGGACAGAACCAGACCACATGAACATGAGACGCTCCAGGTCCAAGTTCAAAGGATTGGATTGGATTAGATTGGATTGGATTGGATTGGATTGGATTGGATTGGATTGGATTGGATTAGATTAGATTAGATTAGATTAGATTAGATTAGATTAGATTAGATTAGATTAGATTAGATTGGATTGGATTGGATTGGATTGGATTAGATTAGATTAGATTAGATTAGATTAGATTGGATTGGATTGGATTGGATTAGGGGCTGCACGGTGGAAAAGTTGGTAGCACTGTTGCCTTGCAGCGAGAAGGTCCTGGGCTGAGACCTTTCTGTGTGGAGTTTGCATGTTCTCCTCGTGCATGCGTGGGTTTTCTCCGGGGACTCCGGTTTCCTCCCACCACAGTTCAAAAACATGCAAGAGGTTAATTGGCAACTCTAAATAGGTGTGTGTGGGTGGTTGTCTGTGTGTGACGCTGTGATGGACTGGTGACCTGTCCAGGGTGTCCCCTGCCTCTTGCCCCGTGACAGCTGGAAATAGATACCAGCTCCCTGCGACCCTGAACAGGAAGAAGCAGGTTCAGAAAATGGATGGGTTAGATTAGACTCTTTATTGTTATTGCACAGTAGTATAGAGTATGTAAGCACAACGAAAGAACCGGTCCAGCAGTTTAAACTGGACCAGAACAGGATTTTAAGGTTGTATTCGCACCTGACAGTCCAGTGGATTCGGTTTGATTGGGGACCAAAGTTGCAACATTGTTGCTGTTTTTAGTTGGTGTGATTTGAATTCACACTGCACTTTATCAAATAGACCAAAGCTAAGTAGCATGTTTACATCTCCGACTGTGATGGCGCTGTGGAGTTACTGCACTTCCTGGTGCTGCGAGTCTCCTTCTACAGTGAAACATAAACACACATGTAGTAGCAGCAGATTCTGGTGGTTTGGGGATCTTTGGTGAATGTACCAGATCAATATTCTGCAACAATGGGTTCAGAATGAGCAGATAACGAGACAGAGGACTACACCAGGCGGCTGAGACGGCTAAACAATATAGTCCACTTCCTGCTTTTGGTGCGGTCTCAGTCCGGTTGCATCCACACATGCAATTGAAGTGCACCAGAGTTCGTTTCAATCAAACGATTGCCCGATCACACCACCCCAAATGAACCGGACTTTGTGTACAAACGAACTAGAGTTCGATTCAGTCAGAGTAAACAGGGCTGGTGTGAATGCACCCTAAACTAAACTGGATCATGACTTAAAACTAGGACTTTAAACTTGACCAGATCAGGATATTTAACTGGACTGGATCTGGTTCTATAAACATATTTTAGTCTGGATCAAAAGGGAGGCTTATATGACAGATTTTCTTGGTTCGATTCGCTATATTTTTGTACCTGAACAGGTGCCCTGCGGAACTCCCTGGAGGCGGTCCCAGAGGAGTTGTGGATGAGAAGTGGTTTACAGTCCCTGAAGCTCCGACAGCGGGAGTCCACTCTGCTGCCCAGGGCTGCAATCGCAGCCTCAGCTGCTGCGATGTAGTCGTCCTCGCCGTCCTCGTCCCCACTGCTCTGATAGTCATGGTGGTGGTAGTTACCTCGATGGCGGCTGTTCTCACCTGGACTGACGCTGGCCACGGCGCACAGAGAGCCCGCCAGCTCCCTCCACGCACGACTACTGACCGATTCTGTCCCAAAACCGGCTGCTGCTCCTTCACTGCCCCCTGCTGGAGGAAGGACATCATGGGGAAACAGCTTTCATGATTGATTTGTTCCAGTTTGTACTCAAGTCCTACTTGGTGTGTAAAACCATGGCTACGTTTCAACACTTGATTCTGTTTTAGAATCAGGAAATATTTAGGACAAAGTGAACGAGATAAATCAGATCAGACTTGGATTTAAACTTGAGTGGGAACATCTGGTGTTGAGTATCACCTGGATAATAAAGTCTTATTTTACAAATATTATACCGACATGATGCAGTCAGAAGTTTCTCTTGTTTTCATTTTGTCACGATGTTTTAGGAAACTGGTTATTTTAATCTGAATTGAACTATAAATAATTCAACAGTAAAGTTACAGTAACTTGTTGTATTGACTGTTTGGCTCTTTCTGTCAATGACTTCCAGAGTTTTAACACAGTAAAATCCACAGAGTAAATTTTACTCAAATTGAAGAAAATTTTACTCTAAAAAAAGACAACACTTGGTCCCAGTCTAATTAGAGTAAAATTTACTCTCTTGCCAGAGTTGAATTTACAGAGTAAAATTTACTCCAATCAGTGCAAATATTTTAATCAACATGATGATAATTTACTCAATGGAGAGTAAAAAAAAAGATAACTCTACAATAAAAACGAAGAAAAAAACGAACCTTCAGTGGGATCTTGCAATTTTACTCCAATAGAATATCCTCTTCTTTTTTGCTCCAATCCTAACGTTCAATCGAAGTAATTTTAGTCTGAACCGAGTAAAAATTACTCATTCAGATGAAAATTATGATAACTCCGAAAAATTTACTCTGCCATTTTTCCTGTGAAAGGCTGAAGTTAAGATTTTCTAGTGTTTGTGCCCTTTACTTTATGTAACACTGAACCATGTTCTGATCCAGTTTTCACTCCAGTCTGGGTTCTGGTTCAGTTCTGCACCAGCTTCTTTTTATGCTGTGGTTTGTAAAAGTATATAAAACTTTGTGAATGTGTGAAACAGATTAGGAGATTTTTATTTGTTCTTGTGTTCTTACAGTCAGAACATTCAGAACCGAACTGTATGCAGACTCGGTTTCAGAGGTCACGTGTCTCCTGACCTGATGAAGAACTCAGTCTGTCTACAGATTGCTGTAAAATCATTTTAAACTGCTTCAAACCCAAATATAATCAGGATAAATAAACACTTCCTAAAATATAAACGTTTCACCTGATCACTGAATAGTTACGGATAATCGATCAGACTGATCGGTTCTGGTAGAAAACACGTGACATTATTAAAAGAGCAGTGTTTGTTGTGGATTGTGTCTCGTGACATATTTCCACGTTCAGGATGCTTTACGGTGTTTCACGGAACCGGTTTCCCGGCACGCGTCCTAATTTCACCTGCAGGTTCTGATGGCGAACCGACCCGGACAGAACGGGAAGTAATCATGAATAATGAAGGAGCTAACCGCAGCTATGAAACCACATCCGGTGAATGTTTGTGTAAATAAGAGAGACACGGGGGTAGGACCCCCCACCCCCTGTCCATCCTTCCTTACCGGGGCCCTGCTCGGTCGGCGTCGCTCCCGCATCCCGGCAGCGCAGCACCAGCAGGAAGCGGACGGTCTCGCCCAGGTAGAGGTGGCTCCTGCGGGGCAGGCTGCGGTACCGGGCCGGGTCCGACAGGTCCGTGATGGGCACCGCCGGGAAATACATGAAATACTCGCACTGCGACTCCATCATCTGCACCATGACGACAAGCGGTGGAGGCTGACCGAGCGGGACCAGCACGAGAGTCAACGGACTCGAACAATGACACTCTCACTTCCTGCTTCTACTTTCAAAATAAAAGATTTGTCGACGTCACTCATACGCCGGTTGGTTTTACAATGGCGCCCCTCAGCGGTCATTCACACGAAGTGCAGGTGCTTGATGAAGGAACTAGTCAAATTTTAACGGATGCTGATGCGCCATGTTGAATTTAATCTGCTTTCTAAACATTTGGAAAACATTCAACAAGAGGAGAACATGATGTTCTGCTAGAACGTGTCAATCACACACCAAACATTTCATTTACAGGTCCTCAACCTTAACTGCTCCCATCCATCAAGACATGGGCTTCTCTAGACCTGCGAAGTTCTGCTGGGGGTCTGGCAACAGGTGGTCTGTTACAGGTGCTTCAGGTTTGTAGGAAGTCCCAATGTGGATGAGTGTCCTTTATCCAGGACATCTTACAGGTGCTCCATCAGATGTCAGAGGTCAAGTCAACACCTGAAGAACGTTCTAACTTCACTCGATGGTTTTAATGTTCTGAATACAGAAAAGTTCACAGCATGAATTATCAAAGTGATTCTCAGGATAAATTAGATTATTTGAAACTCATTCATTTGAGAAACATTTTGTTCTTTACTGGAACATCAACAACCGAGGACAGGCGTCTCCACCGACAGCAGAGATTAAACATGAGGACAGTTCTGATGGTCCGGTCTCTCAGACCATAGATGAGGCAGCTCAGACATTTAGGTAGAACTGTTAAAAATATATAGAGAAATATCTGCACACGCACCACTACAACCCTGTGGAGGTCTCTGGACAGAGCATTAAGCAGTGAGTTGTGTGTTGTTGAGGACATGGTGAGGCCCATCTGCACCAGGTGCAGCAGCAGCGTCCTACGAGCCCTTTTGGCTAAAGCTTTGTTGGTGGAGGCCGATCGAGCTGCTAGAATGATACCGGTGTAGGAGAATGTGACTGTCACACCTCCTAATGCAAACAGAAAGTATGTGGAAACTTTGTCATGAAGGTCAGACACTGGATCAGTCTGCACACTCTCTTTTCCACAATAGTCTCTCATCTGCATCTGCTGCAGGTCTTGAAATGAAAACTTTGACATTACAATTAACTGACTCATAACAGTTAGTGAGCTAAAAGTCCAAATCACATAAATAACCACCCGTGTGTTTCTGACAGTGATGATGGCAGCGTGTCTTAATGGGTAACACACAGCGACATACCTCTCCAGACACATGACGACCAGTGTAACAGGAGAGACTCTCTGTATAAGATAATAAAGTGTTGTTAGAGCCACACACAGAGGATAAACCATCGTTACACCAACAGCAGGCAGCAGAAACATGGACTGACTGTGTACCAGCTGCACAGTGTCTGCAAACAGAAGGTTAAACAGAAGAATATAACGAGAAGTCTCTCGAAACACGACTTTACTCCTCAATGTGTATAATGTGGTAACATTAATAAAAAGACACACACAACACGGCACCGTTGTTACAATGCAGGATATCACCAACCCTGGAAGCCCCTGACGGTTCAGCTCCACAGTGAAGTTCATCATAGTTTCATTTGTAAACAACATGTTAAACATGAAAAATATCAGAAAGAACAGAATAACAAACAGTGAGGATGCAAAGAGATGCTACCAGCACACGTTCCTCCCACCAACCAGAGCTGGTCTGGATGGATTAACTTTCATCCCTGTATTAATGTGATCTGTACGCACACACCCACACACGTGTGCACGCACACTTCCTGTGAGATGTTACTACTTTTTGATTTGTTCACAGAGTTGTGAGAGGAGGAATTACCAGAACTGATCAGAATCCAAACTGGATAAAAAGTGATTAAAGAGGCAGAACTGATTCATCAGTACCCTAAAGTGAAACACCGCCCTGCGGACACCCCTCGGGAGCCGACACACCTGTCCAATGGACAGGTTTTGGGTCAACCAAGCATTTTTACTACTCATGTAACCCCTCTGGAGCGGACATCCCACTGTTCAGGACAACGGACACTTTTCGTCCACCCAAAAAATAAAATCTGTGAAAATTCCATCCGCTAACGGACAGAGGCACAGCAGCCAGCTGCACATTGAATGTGGAGGACCCTGAGCTGCTGCCACCAGCCACCAGCACCTGCTCCATCACATGACCTGCTGCACTACCTGGCGGGCTACAGGACAAATATTAGCGCTTTCCTCCTCTTGATGTGACATTCAGGTTCTGGACTTGTGTCCGCTATAACGAGGTTTCACTGTACATACCGTACCATGTCACTTTATTTGTAAAGCGCTTTTAAAACATGGCGTTACAACCAACCAAAGCACCGAACATAAAAACATCAAGAAAAGCACACATTAAAGACAGGAAGCTAAAACACACAAAAGAATAATAATGATTGACAGTTATTATTACAACAGTTTACCTGTCTGTCTCTTATACCTGAGGAACATTTCGAGACGAGATATTAAAACCTATTTAAGAATGTTCTACTAGAACACACAGGACTGCAGTTACCTGAACAAACAGGTGTCAGTAAGATAAACCTGAACGATCTGCAGTTCAGTTCTCAGCTCCTGTTTGTTCCACATGAAAAGGTCAAAATACGAGACTCCATGTTTTCCTTCAGATGTTCAGCAACAGTATCTACAGTTCAAACAGCCTTTCTATCACACGCTTATTTATCAGTTTGATATATGTCAGCCTGTCTCACTGTCAGCCCGTCTCACTGTCAGCCCGTCTCACTGTCAGCCCGTCTCACTGTCAGCCCGTCTCACTGTCAGCCCGTCTCACTGTCAGCCCGTCTCACTGTCAGCCCGTCTCACTGTCAGCCCGTCTCACTGTCAGCCCGTATCACTGTCAGCTTGTATCACTGTCAGCCCGTCTCACTGTCAGCCTGTCTCACTCCCAGCCTGTCTCACTGTCAGCCCGTCTCACTGTCAGCCTGTCTCACTGTCAGCCCGTCTCACTGTCAGCCCGTCTCACTGTCAGCCCGTATCACTGTCAGCTTGTATCACTGTAAGCCTGTCTCACTGTCAGCCTGTCTCACTGTCAGCCCGTCTCACTGTCAGCCCGTCTCACTGTCAGCCCGTCTCACTGTCAGCCTGTCTCACTGTCAGCCTGTCTCACTGTCAGCCTGTCTCACTGTCAGCCTGTCTCACTGTCAGCCTGTCTCCTCCCAGCCTGTCTCACTGTCAGCCCGTCTCACTGTCAGCCTGTCTCACTGTCAGCCTGTCTCACTGTCAGCCTGTCTCACTGTCAGCCCGTCTCACTGTCAGCCCGTATCACTGTCAGCTCGTATCACTGTCAGCCCGTCTCACTGTCAGCCTGTCTCACTGTCAGCCCGTCTCACTGTCAGCCTGTCTCACTCCCAGCCTGTCTCACTGTCAGCCTGTCTCACTGTCAGCCCGTCTCACTCCCAGCCTGTCTCACTGTCAGCCCGTCTCACTGTCAGCCCGTATCACTGTCAGCCCGTATCACTGTCAGCCTGTCTCACTGTCAGCCTGTCTCACTGTCAGCCCGTATCACTGTCAGCCCGTATCACTGTCAGCCCGTCTCACTGTCAGCCCGTCTCACTGTCAGCCTGTCTCACTGTCAGCCCGTCTCACTGTCAGCCCGTATCACTGTCAGCTCGTATCACTGTCAGCCCGTCTCACTGTCAGCCTGTCTCACTCCCAGCCTGTCTCACTGTCAGCCTGTCTCACTGTCAGCCTGTCTCACTCCCAGCCTGTCTCACTGTCAGCCCGTCTCACTGTCAGCCCGTATCACTGTCAGCCCGTCTCACTGTCAGCCCGTCTCACTGTCAGCCCGTCTCACTGTCAGCCTGTCTCACTGTCAGCCTGTCTCACTGTCAGCCTGTCTCACTGTCAGCCTGTCTCACTGTCAGCCCGTCTCACTGTCAGCCTGTCTCACTGTCAGCCTGTCTCACTGTCAGCCCGTCTCACTGTCAGCCCGTATCACTGTCAGCCCGTATCACTGTCAGCCCGTCTCACTGTCAGCCTGTCTCACTGTCAGCCCGTATCACTGTCAGCCCGTCTCACTGTCAGCCTGTCTCACTGTCAGCCTGTCTCACTCCCAGCCTGTCTCACTGTCAGCCTGTCTCACTGTCAGCCTGTCTCACTCCCAGCCTGTCTCACTGTCAGCCCGTCTCACTGTCAGCCCGTCTCACTCTCAGCCCGTCTCCCTGTCAGCCTGTCTCACTGTCAGCCCGTCTCACTGTCAGCCTGTCTCACTGTCAGCTCGTATCACTGTCAGCCCGTCTCACTGTCAGCCTGTCTCACTGTCAGCCTGTCTCACTCCCAGCCTGTCTCACTGTCAGCCTGTCTCACTGTCAGCCTGTCTCACTCCCAGCCTGTCTCACTGTCAGCCCGTCTCACTGTCAGCCCGTATCACTGTCAGCCCGTCTCACTGTCAGCCCGTCTCACTGTCAGCCTGTCTCACTGTCAGCCCGTCTCACTGTCAGCCCGTCTCACTGTCAGCC
>SSNP01000036.1:4303706-4342498 GCA_006937955.1 Pachypanchax playfairii
GCCTGTCTCACTGTCAGCCCGTCTCACTGTAAGCCTGTCTCACTGTCAGCCTGTCTCACTGTCAGCCCGTCTCACTGTCAGCCCGTCTCACTGTCAGCCTGTCTCACTGTCAGCTCGTATCACTGTCAGCCCGTCTCACTGTCAGCCTGTCTCACTGTCAGCCTGTCTCACTCCCAGCCTGTCTCACTGTCAGCCCGTCTCACTGTCAGCCCGTATCACTGTCAGCCCGTATCACTGTCAGCCCGTCTCACTGTCAGCCCGTATCACTGTCAGCTCGTATCACTGTCAGCCCGTCTCACTGTCAGCCTGTCTCACTCCCAGCCTGTCTCACTGTCAGCCCGTCTCACTGTCAGCCCGTCTCACTGTCAGCCCGTCTCACTGTCAGCCTGTCTCACTGTCAGCCCGTCTCACTGTCAGCCCGTCTCACTGTCAGCCCGTATCACTGTCAGCTCGTATCACTGTCAGCCCGTCTCACTGTCAGCCTGTCTCACTCCCAGCCTGTCTCACTGTCAGCCCGTCTCACTGTCAGCCCGTATCACTGTCAGCCCGTATCACTGTCAGCCCGTCTCACTGTCAGCCTGTCTCACTGTCAGCCTGTCTCACTCCCAGCCTGTCTCACTGTCAGCCCGTCTCACTGTCAGCCCGTATCACTGTCAGCCCGTATCACTGTCAGCCCGTCTCACTGTCAGCCTGTCTCACTGTCAGCCCGTCTCACTGTCAGCCCGTCTCACTGTCAGCCTGTCTCACTGTCAGCGCGTCTCACTGTCAGCCCGTCTCACTGTCAGCCCGTATCACTGTCAGCTCGTATCACTGTCAGCCTGTCTCACTGTCAGCCTGTCTCACTGTCAGCCCGTATCACTGTCAGCCTGTCTCACTGTCAGCCTGTCTCACTGTCAGCCCGTCTCACTGTCAGCCTGTCTCACTCCCAGCCTGTCTCACTGTCAGCCCGTCTCACTGTCAGCCCGTATCACTGTCAGCCCGTCTCACTGTCAGCCCGTCTCACTGTCAGCCCGTCTCACTGTCAGCCCGTATCACTGTCAGCCTGTCTCACTGTCAGCCTGTCTCACTGTCAGCCTGTCTCACTGTCAGCTCGTATCACTGTCAGCCCGTCTCACTGTCAGCCTGTCTCACTGTCAGCCCGTCTCACTGTCAGCCTGTCTCACTCCCAGCCTGTCTCACTGTCAGCCCGTCTCACTGTCAGCCTGTCTCACTCCCAGCCTGTCTCACTGCCAGCCCGTCTCACTGTCAGCCCGTATCACTGTCAGCCTGTCTCACTGTCAGCCTGTCTCACTGTCAGCCCGTCTCACTGTCAGCCTGTCTCACTCCCAGCTCGTATCACTGTCAGCCCGTCTCACTGTCAGCCTGTCTCACTGTCAGCCCGTCTCACTGTCAGCCCGTCTCACTGTCAGCCCGTCTCACTGTCAGCCCGTCTCACTGTCAGCCTGTCTCACTGTCAGCCCGTCTCACTGTCAGCCCGTATCACTGTCAGCTTGTATCACTGTAAGCCTGTCTCACTGTCAGCCTGTCGCACTGTCAGCCCGTCTCACTGTCAGCCTCTCTCACTGTCAGCCCGTCTCACTGTCAGCCCGTCTCACTGTCAGCCCGTCTCACTGTCAGCCTGTCTCACTGTCAGCCCGTCTCACTGTCAGCCTGTCTCACTGTCAGCCCGTCTCACTGTCAGCCCGTATCACTGTCAGCCCGTCTCACTGTCAGCCCGTCTCACTGTCAGCCCGTATCACTGTCAGCCCGTCTCACTGTCAGCCTGTCTCACTCCCAGCCTGTCTCACTGTCAGCCTGTCCCACTGTCAGCCTGTCTCACTCCCAGCCTGTCTCACTGTCAGCCCGTCTCACTGTCAGCCTGTCTCACTGTCAGCCTGTCTCACTGCCAGCCTGTCTCACTGTCAGCCTGTCTCACTCCCAGCCTGTCTCACTGTCAGCCCGTCTCACTGTCAGCCCGTATCACTGTCAGCCCGTCTCACTGTCAGCCCGTATCACTGTCAGCTCGTATCACTGTCAGCCTGTCTCACTGTCAGCCTGTCTCACTCCCAGCCTGTCTCACTGTCAGCCCGTCTCACTGTCAGCCCGTATCACTGTCAGCCCGTCTCACTGTCAGCCTGTCTCACTGCCAGCCCGTCTCACTGTCAGCCTGTCTCACTGTCAGCCTGTCTCACTCCCAGCCTGTCTCACTGTCAGCCCGTCTCACTGTCAGCCCGTCTCACTGTCAGCCTGTCTCACTGTCAGCCCGTATCACTGTCAGCCCGTCTCACTGTCAGCCCGTCTCACTGTCAGCTCGTCTCACTGTCAGCCGGTCTCACTGTCAGCCGTCTCACTGTCAGCCTGTCTCACTCCCAGCCTGTCTCACTGTCAGCCTGTCTCACTGTCAGCCGGTCTCACTCCCAGCCTGTCTCACTGTCAGCCCGTCTCACTGTCAGCCCGTCTCACTGTCAGCCCGTATCACTGTCAGCCCGTATCACTGTCAGCCCGTCTCACTGTCAGCCTGTCTCACTGTCAGCCCGTATCACTGTCAGCCCGTATCACTGTCAGCTTGTATCACTGTAAGCCTGTCTCACTGTCAGCCTGTCTCACTGTCAGCCCGTCTCACTGTCAGCCCGTCTCACTGTCAGCCCGTATCACTGTCAGCCCGTCTCACTGTCAGCCTGTCTCACTGTCAGCTCGTATCACTGTCAGCCCGTCTCACTGTCAGCCTGTCTCACTGTCAGCCTGTCTCACTGCCAGCCCGTCTCACTGTCAGCCCGTATCACTGTCAGCCCGTATCACTGTCAGCCCGTCTCACTGTCAGCCTGTCTCACTGTCAGCCTGTCTCACTCCCAGCCTGTCTCACTGTCAGCCTGTCTCACTGTCAGCCTGTCTCACTCCCAGCCCGTCTCACTGTCAGCCCGTCTCACTGTCCGCCTGTCTCACTGTCAGCCCGTCTCACTCCCAGCCCGTCTCACTGTCAGCCCGTATCACTGTCAGCTTGTATCACTGTCAGCCCGTCTCACTGTCAGCCCGTATCACTGTCAGCTCGTATCACTGTAAGCCTGTCTCACTGTCAGCCTGTCTCACTGTCAGCCTGTCTCACTGTCAGCCTGTCTCACTGTCAGCCCGTCTCACTGTCAGCCCGTCTCACTGTCAGCCTGTCTCACTCCCAGCCTGTCTCACTGTCAGCCCGTCTCACTGTCAGCCCGTATCACTGTCAGCCCGTCTCACTGTCAGCCTGTCTCACTGTCAGCCCGTATCACTGTCAGCCCGTCTCACTGTCAGCCTGTCTCACTGTCAGCCTGTCTCACTGTCAGCCCGTCTCACTGTCAGCCCGTATCACTGTCAGCTCGTATCACTGTCAGCCCGTCTCACTGTCAGCCTGTCTCACTGTCAGCCCGTCTCACTGTCAGCCTGTCTCACTCCCAGCCTGTCTCACTGTCAGCCCGTCTCACTGTCAGCCCGTATCACTGTCAGCCCGTCTCACTGTCAGCCCGTATCACTGTCAGCCCGTCTCACTGTCAGCCTGTCTCACTGTCAGCCTGTCTCACTCCCAGCCTGTCTCACTGTCAGCCCGTCTCACTGTCAGCCCGTATCACTGTCAGCCCGTATCACTGTCAGCCCGTCTCACTGTCAGCCCGTCTCACTGTCAGCCTGTCTCACTGTCAGCCCGTCTCACTGTCAGCCCGTATCACTGTCAGCTCGTATCACTGTCAGCCCGTCTCACTGTCAGCCTGTCTCACTGTCAGCCTGTCTCACTGTCAGCCCGTCTCACTGTCAGCCTGTCTCACTGTCAGCCTGTCTCACTGTCAGCCCGTCTCACTGTCAGCCCGTCTCACTGTCAGCCTGTCTCACTGTCAGCCCGTCTCACTGTCAGCCCGTATCACTGTCAGCCCGTATCACTGTCAGCTCGTATCACTGTCAGCCTGTCTCACTGTCAGCCTGTCTCACTGTCAGCCTGTCTCACTGTCAGCCTGTCTCACTCCCAGCCTGTCTCACTGTCAGCCCGTCTCACTGTCAGCCCGTATCACTGTCAGCCTGTCTCACTGTCAGCCTGTCTCACTGTCAGCCCGTCTCACTGTCAGCCTGTCTCACTGTCAGCCTGTCTCACTGTCAGCCCGTCTCACTGTCAGCCCGTATCACTGTCAGCCCGTCTCACTGTCAGCCTGTCTCACTGTCAGCCCGTCTCACTGTCAGCCTGTCTCACTCCCAGCCTGTCTCACTGTCAGCCCGTCTCACTGTCAGCCCGTCTCACTGTCAGCCCGTCTCACTGTCAGCCCGTCTCACTGTCAGCCCGTCTCACTGTCAGCCTGTCTCACTGTCAGCCTGTCTCACTGTCAGCCTGTCTCACTGTCAGCCTGTCTCACTGCAGCCTGTCTCACTGTCAGCCTGTCTCACTGTCAGCCGTCTCACTGTCAGCCCGTCTCACTGTCAGCCTGTCTCACTGTCAGCCTGTCTCACTGTCAGCCTCACTGTCAGCCGTTCACTCAGCCGTCTCACTGTCAGCCTGTCTCACTCAGCCGTCTCACTGTCAGCCCGTTCACTGTCAGGTTCACTGCCCGTCTCACTGTCAGCCCGTCTCACTGTCAGCCTGTCTCACTCCCAGCCTGTCTCACTGTCAGCCGTCTCACACTTCAGCCACTCAGCCGTCTCACTCAGCCGTCTCCTGTCAGCCTGTCTCACTGTCAGCCTGTCTCACTCCCAGCCTGTCTCACTGTCAGCCCGTCTCACTGTCAGCCGCCTGTCTCACTCAGCCGTCTCACTGTCAGCCCGTTCACTGTCAGCGTTCACTGTCAGCCGTCTCACTGTCAGCCTGTCTCACTGTCAGCCCGTCTCACTGTCAGCCTGTCTCACTGTCAGCCTGTCTCACTGTCAGCCTGTCTCACTGTCAGCCCGTCTCACTGTCAGCCCGTATCACTGTCAGCCCGTCTCACTGTCAGCCTGTCTCACTGTCAGCCTGTCTCACTGTCAGCCCGTCTCACTGTCAGCCCGTATCACTGTCAGCCCGTATCACTGTCAGCCCGTCTCACTGTCAGCCGTCTCACTGCACTGTCAGCCTGTCTCACTCCCAGCCTGTCTCACTGTCAGCCTGTCTCACTGTCAGCCTGTCTCACTCCCAGCCTGTCTCACTGTCAGCCCGTCTCACTGTCAGCCCGTATCACTGTCAGCCCGTATCACTGTCAGCCCGTCTCACTGTCAGCCTGTCTCACTGTCAGCCTGTCTCACTGTCAGCCCGTCTCACTGTCAGCCTGTCTCACTCCCAGCCTGTCTCTCACTGTCAGCCTCCAGCCTGTCTCACTGTCAGCCCGTCTCACTGTCAGCTCGTATCACTGTCAGCCTGTCTCACTGTCAGCCCGTCTCACCCGTCTCACTGTCAGCCGTCTCACTGTCAGCCCGTTCACTGTCAGCCCGTCTCACTGTCAGCCCGTCTCACTGTCAGCCCGTCTCACTGTCAGCCTGTCTCACTCCAGCCCGTTCACTGTCAGCCCGTATCACTGTCAGCCCGTCTCACTGTCAGCTGTCTCACTGTCAGCCCGTCTCACTGTCAGCCCGTATCACTGTCAGCTCGTATCACTGTCAGCCCGTCTCACTGTCAGCCTGTCTCACTGTCAGCCCGTCTCACTGTCAGCCTGTCTCACTCCCAGCCTGTCTCACTGTCAGCCCGTCTCACTGTCAGCCCGTATCACTGTCAGCCCGTATCACTGTCAGCCCGTCTCACTGTCAGCCTGTCTCACTCCCAGCCTGTCTCACTGTCAGCCTGTCTCACTGCTGCAGCCCGTCTCACTGTCAGCCCGTATCACTGTCAGCCCGTCTCACTGTCAGCCTGTCTCACTGTCAGCCTGTCTCACTGTCAGCCCGTATCACTGTCAGCCCGTTCACTGTCAGCACCCGTCTCACTGTCAGCCTGTCTCACTCCCAGCCTGTCTCACTGTCAGCCCGTCTCACTGTCAGCCCGTATCACTGTCAGCCCGTCTCACTGTCAGCCTGTTCACTGGTCAGCCCGTTGTTCACTGTCAGCTCGTATCACTGTCAGCCCGTCTCACTGTCAGCCTGTCTCACTGTCAGCCTGTCTCACTGCGTTCACTGTCAGCGTATCACTGTCAGCCCGTCTCACTGTCAGCCTGTCTCACTGTCAGCCCGTTCACTGTCAGCCCGTTCACTGTCAGTCAGCCGTTCACTGTCAGCCCGTCTCACTGTCAGCCGTCTCACTGTCAGCCCGTCTCACTGTCAGCCCGTATCACTGTCAGCCTGTCTCACTGTCAGCCTGTCTCACTGTCAGCCCGTCTCACTGTCAGCCGTATCACTGTCAGCCGTCTCACTGTCAGCCGTCTCCCTGTCTCACTCCCAGCCTGTCTCACTGTCAGCCCGTCTCACTGTCAGCCCGTATCACTGTCAGCCCGTATCACTGTCAGCCCGTCTCACTGTCAGCCTGTCTCACTGTCAGCCGTATCACTGTCAGCCGTCTCTCACTGTCAGCCCGTCTCACTGTCAGCCCGTATCACTGTCAGCCCGTCTCACTGTCAGCCTGTCTCACTGTCAGCTCGTATCACTGTCAGCCCGTCTCACTGTCAGCCTGTCTCACTGTCAGCCTGTCTCACTCC
The DNA here is from genome assembly GCA_006937955.1 of Pachypanchax playfairii. Taxonomy (NCBI): domain Eukaryota; kingdom Metazoa; phylum Chordata; class Actinopteri; order Cyprinodontiformes; family Aplocheilidae; genus Pachypanchax; species Pachypanchax playfairii. The sequence goes on from SSNP01000036.1 coordinate 4,310,288, forward strand.
CAGCCTGTCTCACTGTCAGCCCGTCTCCAGCCCGTCTCACTGTGTCTCACTGTCAGCCCTGTCAGCCGTCTCACTGTCAGCCCGTCTCACTGTCAGCCTGTCTCACTCCAGCCTGTCTCAGCCTTCACTGTCAGCCGTCTCACTGTCAGCCTGTCTCACTCCCAGCCTGTCTCACTGTCAGCCTGTCTCACTGTCAGCCTGTCTCACTCCCAGCCTGCCTGTCTCACTGTCAGCCTGTCTCACTGTCAGCCCGTATCACTGTCAGCCTGTCTCACTGTCAGCCTGTCTCACTGTCAGCCGTCTCACTGTCAGCCTGAGCCGTCTCACTGTCAGCCCGTTCACTGTCAGCTCGTATCACTGTCAGCCCGTCTCACTGTCAGCCTGTCTCACTCCCAGCCTGTCTCACTGTCAGCCCACTGTCAGCCCGTATCACTGTCAGCCCGTCTCACTGTCAGCCTGTCTCACTGTCAGCCTGTCTCACTCCCAGCCTGTCTCTCTTCTTGACTTAGACACTTACTGCATCATGTTTAGAGTTCTGTTTGTTCGGACTGTTTTTGGGATGTTTCATCCAGCGTCTGCTGCATTAGTTCTGATCACATGACCTTTTCCATATCAGATGTGTTTTTAATTAATGTAGATAATTCAAGCTTTATTTCACATTGAACATCTTAATTCTGTTGTATTCTTGTTTTGTAACTTTAAATCATACAGATTATGTTTTTCTTGTAATTTTCACAGGCAATACCTTCAAGTTTCAAGTCAAAGAAAGAAACAAAGTTCTGCCCAACTTTCCAAATTACGAACTGATGGAAAAATGTTTTTGGTTTTATGAACATCTCCTGTGTAAAAGACAGGACCCAAACCATAGCTTGTCCCCTGAGAACTCATTTGGACACATTAAATATTCAAAGTCTTATTCTCTCATGTCCTCATCTTGTTGACATCATTAATCTTATTGAAGAGGGTGTTATGAGTATCTCTGAGGACAGAAAGTGTGGCAAAGTTTATGAAGTACAAACTGAGTCACTGATCATAGAAAACTTGTCCCTGCTTAAAAGTTCTCTCAGATCTTAAATGTCTAAACTCTGATGTAATTAAATTAACTTAGCTTAAGTTTATCATGTGATCAACATGTCTTCAGGAATTAGAGCTGAAAGTATCGTAACGACCCAACTCACAGATCTTAACCAAAGGGTTTTAACATTTGGACTGTGTGACCATCAGGTAATGTCAGTGTTCCCCTTTAAATATTTATAACAGTGTAACTTCTCCAAAAAGTCTAGTCCTAGTATAGACTCCTCCTCTAGGTCAGAACCCAGACTGGAAGATGTACTGTCATCGTCCCCAACTTCACTGGAATCAAAGCTTTCCTCATCATTGGTGTCTTTTCACCAGTCACAATTAGGAGTTTATAGTTAGTGTAGAGGATCATTGTGTCTCTGTTTAATGTCTCAGGTCTTACCAGAGTCGCTGAAGAACCTGTCTACTAATGCAAAACACTCCTTTCTCCCAATCAACACAGGGGCATACCAGCAGTCTCCCACCACATCTGACCTAGTAACACAACCTGCCTCCTCCAGTCTCTCAAAGTCTGAGTGGACAGTCGGACACGGTACTAGGGAGCCGCGCAGTCCTGTTTACATAGTCCCCTGCTGGTTTCCCTGCTTCTTCGATGCATGGGGCAGCGATTAATCAGATGACCTGGCTGGTCACAGCCCCAGCCCACCCTGTGTTGTGGCCTAGTCTGTTGTCCCTCCTTCACCACCATTAACTATTTTAACAAGGAGTCCAGTTGCCTTAAACAATTTTATGAAAGAAAAATAATCTCACCCTGTTCTGGATTCAGTCCCCAGCCAAAGTCCAGACCTAAGCCCGACAGAAACTGTGTGGTAAGATCAGAAATGAGTATCGGCTCAAAGTGCTTCAACATGTGAGTCATGTGCTGCTGGGTTTCTTCATTTCCAAGTGTTGTAGACTTGAAACTTGTGTTAATGGTAAAAAAAGGGACTTCCAGTTTTACACACTAACTGTCCCACTGACTCTCTGTGACAGCCTTCTCAATGAAATGTGAGTTAATAATTCAGTGTTTTGAGTTTACCTGAATGTTTTGTGTCAGGTGAAGATTAACCCTTGAGATTTCTGTGTCCTGGGTAACTGAGAATCCAGACAGACTTATGGAAACATTGTTTTCCAGTTTGTTAAATCAGTGCGAAGTGTAACTCAGAGAAACCCCACATGAGAGCAAATCTCCTGAGAAGTCATTTATCTACATTAAATATTCAGCCCCTACAGATTGTTTCTGATAAATATTGACAGCAAAGATTTGTCCCGTGTGTGTTTATTAGTCATGTGAGGGAGGTTGGAATAAAGTACACATCTATGTTAACAAACTATGGCCAAGTTTAACAAGACAAACTAGTTTTAAGTGGGTTGAGTAAACAATTTAAAATTATGACTCTTATCTTTACATGTATTTAGTTTAATTTTTTTTAAAATCTTCAGTCAGAATCATTTGAGTCAACAAACAATAAAACAATTATCTCTACAGCTAGTCCACAGATTAGTTAGCTTGTGGTGACATTAATAGAAAGCCTTTGGATCTTGTTTCTGTGTCTAAAAACATACAAAGTCTCTATAAATGTATGTTTTAAACATTAAATGTCTCTCTTTTTCTCCTCACCTTGGCATTAGCAAACAGTCAGTTTGTTTTCAGAAGATGATTAATGAACATCCCTGTAAAATCAGTTTTCTTTGTCCAAGTTTACAGTGAGAATGTGAGTAAAATCTTTTCGTCTAGCATCCTGATTGACAGGTCCTCATTGCTGTGACATTACAGCTATTCCACTAATATGTTCACATCAAGTCATGATGTTGCACTTGCGTTTGTACAATAATTCATTCTGTTTTTGTTTTTAAAATCCAGGCGTTAGCTAAATGACCAGTTAGACCTTTACCCTTTTATCTATCACTGAGAAGGTCCTCGGATGGATGGATGGATGGATGGATGGATGGATGGATGGATGGATGGATGGATGGATGGATGGATGGATGGATGGATGGATGGATGGATGATGGATGGATGGATGGATGAGGAGGACGATGGATGGATGGATGGATGATGGATGGATGATGGATGGATGGATGGATGGATGGATGGATGGATGGATGGATGGATGGATGATGGATGGATGGATGGAGTGATGGATGATGGATGGATGGATGGTGGAGGGATGGATGGATGGATGGATGGACGGACGGACGGATGGATGGATGGATGGATGATGGACGGACGGACGGACAGATGGATGGACGGACCACAGTACCAGCCTCGCTATTAAGGGCTAGTCACCATATTAAGAAACCCGGAATGGTGCCGCTACTCTGCCCACTATTGGCTGGTAGATATAAACAAAATGCCAATGTTGTACCCATCAGAATAAATATTTTATTATATTTTACTTCAAATATTACTGTTAAAGGAAATAATGTACTTTTATTCTACACCCCTCTAAACACTCCATGGAGGTATCATACTGTTAAAATATTGCATTTTATTAAAATGTTCCATATTACACCTTTAAAGTTTTAAAAGTTATTTAGTGCTGCTATAAAGCAGTTTGGTTCCAACTGCTGAGCCCTGTGGAACTCCCCTACTAATGATCACATGAACAAACTGGAACCGACCGTCCAGTTTTATTCCAGTCTTTAACTTCTATATATTTTTTGTGTCTTCATCTTTCCTGGATGTCCTTGTTCCCTTGGTAAGCTAGGAGATAAGAGCAGAACTAAGCCGCCATCTTGACCATGACTCTCCAGAAGAATCGCAATGGATGAAGGTTGGTTTATTCTTACCCCACTGATTACTTAATTTTCACTAAAAGTTGACTGTGGTAAGGTGAGCGGGTGACCCTGGATGTTCCAATCGCATTGACAAGCTCTGCAGTAATGACACGAGGGGGATGAGATCATTGCTGACGTGTAATGTGTCATGTAAACAAATTGTGAATGGAGAACTTATAATTACAATTCAAAGGCAAGAAAAGCCAGTGGACATGACCGAGACCTTTCCTGTGCACAGGTGGACAGATTTGTATTTAAACTACTAGGTGTTTGTGTTTAAAAGTTGCCTGCTGTCGGAATACTAACAGTTTTTTTTCTTGTTGTTTTGTTAGCTACATTAACAGATTCATATCAGATCCTTCAGTTTTCACTGCCATGTCAAATGTGTCCCAGTCTCAGTCTAATAACACAGAAGAAATGCAGGATGCAGCTTTGCTGAGGACAGTTATCATTTCCACTCTGTCTACAGTTCCATCCTTCATTTTTCTTTACATCAACGGGACCATGTTATTCACTTTGAGGAGCAAACCTGTGTTTCGGGACACCAGTCGTTATGTTCTTCTGTTTAACCTCCTGCTTGCAGACACTGTTCAGTTGGCACAGAGTCAGATGCAGTTCTTACTCTCTGTTTGTAGAGTAAAACTGGCGTATTCTCTATGTATGGCTCTCAGCATGCTCGCCAATCTCACAACTGGGATTTCTCCTCTCACGCTGGTGGTAATGCCTTTGGAGAGATATGTAGCCGTGTGCCACCCATTGAGACACGCGTCCATCATCACCATCAGAAGCACCACCGTTACTATCATTGTAATCTGGGCTGTCAGTTCTCTGAACAATCTAACCCGTGTTTTACTGTTTTTACAGTTTCCATTTGAAAAGGTGGGGAGTTTGCACATGAAGGACCTTTGTTCTAACATAGCTTTAGTACTTGGGTCCCTGACGGCTGAATATGACAAGGCTTTCACTTGTGTTTTGTTTGTATCAGCTGGTGTGGCTGCAACTTTCTCCTATGTTGGTGTGATTGTAGCAGCCAGACTGGCCTCCACAGATAAAGCATTAGCTCATAAAGCTCGTAACACACTTCTACTGCATCTGGTGCAGCTGGGCCTCAGTCTGTCCTCAACCATCAACAACCCACTGATCATCGCTCTCTCTAGAATTTTAACAAGAATGGTATTTTTGTGGATTCAGAATGTTTTCTATGTTTGTTTTATAATCCTCCCCAGATGCTTGAGTTCTCTCATTTATGGGCTGAGAGATCAGACCATCAGACCTGTTCTAATGTATCATCTATGTTGTAGACTGAAATCTAAAATCAGTGGCTGATGCTTTTATACGGTGTCCACAATCTAATCAGTTCTAGATTGTTTAGTTGTGAATTAAAAGTAAAATAATAAGTTATATTTTTGTGTCTCTCATACAGGTGTGTGAGATTTTCATGTGACATAATGCCATAAAGGTCTTAATGTAATAAAACTTTCACTGTTATGTCATTTAACTATATATTTTCTATTTATTATAAGCACTTATTAAAGTTATTACTTTAAACTGAGAAGAAAAACTCAACCATGGTGTTAAAAGCATCAAAGTTTTGACACTCGATAAAAAAATTCCAATTGTCTCATTGGCAGCACATTTTTCATGCATGTTTTAAAGAAAAACAACCTATGTGTGTGCGTTCATGTGAGGATGGGTGGGTAGGGTTGGGTGAAGGGGGGCAGATTACCTTAGCTTGATTATTAAACATTTTTGTATTTCTGTAATAAAAAGTTGTGAATGTTGTAGTTTAGGTTTTTAATGTTTATTATGAGTTAAATTAATCTTATAAAAATTCCATGTTTTTTTTACATGACGGGGTAGAATGTGTTTTAGTGTGAACATTGAAAATAAATATTATTAAATTATATTTTACCTGTGTTAGAATATAAAAGTCATGATTTTTAAAAGGATTTAAAGCAGTAAATAACTTTTAAAACTTTGAGCTACTGTTTTGAAACTTGTCTAAGTAGATACTAACCAAAAAACATGTTCTGTTTCATATTAGACACTCTGGACCCTCCAGTGGGTTAGGGTTAGGGTTCTACAATAGACTGAATAACTTCAGTGGTTCGGGTCACAGCCAAGACGGTGTTCTGACAATTTATGCTGCCCTGAAGAAAAATGCCTCCATAGTACGAATTGACAACTTATTTCATAATGAGATGTTATTAGAAGTTTATACAGTATTCTTGTTTATGGCAAGTGTGCTCTGTTAATTATTTAAACATATTTTTATGATCCTTCCCTGATATTTTCTACATAAAAGCCCTCTGGGTCCTTATCAGTCATTGTTGGGTCCTTCTCCTCTGGGTGTGTTTAAACATTCATGTCTTGCTCTGACAATGTAAAGAAAGTAAAAATAACATCTTTAGTGTTCTAGGAGAATTTATTTTATAGGTAAAATGTTTATGGAAAAATATAGAAACAAAAATAAATGATATATCCGTTTATTGAAGTGAAGAGTGCAAAACAGCACATGTGCAGAAGGAATTGGTAGCACATCTCAACAGGTAGCAAATTTCCACAGAACACCGGTTCACGCAATGGCCGTCTGAGACACAGTTATTTATGAAAGCGTTAAAGTTATTTAGTACTGCTTTAAATCAACTGGGGTTTTTCCCTAACAAGTCTGTTTCAAGCATATTTAGAAATAATATACTGCTGTCACTGCATTAAAATAATATATGTAAAAAACAATTAAAGATTCTTTAGTTTTAGTGTGAAGTGTAAAGGATGAAAAAGATTTTGACTCTGAATTGCTTTCAAAGTTAATTCTACTGATGGAAAAATTTACTGTTTTGATTGAAATATATGATCAGAATATATGAATAAAAGTGAAGAAAGTTACTGAAATGTCTGACATGTTCTCTTAACCAACAGGTCTCAGGACCAGCAGACTGTAAGAGGACCGAAGCTCAGTCCTACTGTAGATCATACAGACCTGAATAAAATTGTTGGTAACTTCAGTTAAAAAAATGCATATTGAACGAACGAACGAACGAACGAACGAACGAACGACACCCAGAGACGATCAGACCTTGTTTCTTTTATTATTATTGTGGATCAACATGTTGAACGTGATATTAGTTCACACTTATTGATATGATCCACATTTGGTGCAAAGAGTCTGGAGTTTAACCTCCAGTCACCTAAATATAAAGGGAGTGAGAGACATAATAACGATGATGCCTGCAGACTCAAAAGGACCAGGATTAGACATTTTTATGTCAGATGTTGGGAAAAATTATGTCTTGAATGAATCAGGCGAGTGGATTTTATTAAAAGGCTTATAAAAAGAAATCCTGCAGGATTGAGAGCAGTCAGTCAAATGTTAGGGCATAAGAATGAGGCTCTGCCGCTCAAGGCTGATCAGAGCTGCTTTATAGTGTTGATACAGAGAGATTTCTAGATGTCATCAGAACACTGAATGTGTCTGAGAGACTGATAAGCTACGAGCTGGGCACAAAGTGTTACAGCACTGTGACATGTTGTACAGATGACAGGAGGTAACCCTAATTTCCTCAACACCCAAGATATCCTGATGAGAAGTGGCCTACTGGAACAAGTGGGGGGGGGGAGTACCATCATCCCCATCATCGAGTGCAGGTACCAAACCCCACTGAAAAGCCCACAAGAGCAGCTGACCTGAGATTGAAGATCATGACCAAGTTAGACACCCACAGCCTTCATCCCTTATCAAGACTTATCGATGCACCCTCTGAAAGTCTACAAGACGATGTGAATATAGTGCTACAGACCATTTCTACTGACATCTTCACAGACACTAATCAGCTGGTTTATGCCACAGCAACAGTGATCTCTGAAATGTCTGGCTAAAAGATACAGTCCACAACCCAGAAGGAGCATTGTCCCCCACGGGAGACAAGCCTTGAAACTAAGATCAAGGCAGCACAGAGATAATCTGTCAGTGCAACATAAAGGTGCAATGAAGAAAGAGATGCACAAGAAATACCACAACTTGTCCACACCTGAGCCTCCAGAGACCATGGAACAACACCTCACAGCTCTGGCTACACATCTGCAGAGGTACACAGACGAAGGAGACGCAGAATAAACAAGGTGTCCTCTCAGTGGCAAGGAAATAACATGAGAACTGACCTACCATGAGCTGAGACTGAACAATACTGGAGAAATAAATGATGGAAGGATGAATTGCACAACAACAATGCCCCATAGCTAGAAGATCTAAGAAGAGGAAATTCAGGTTGCCTCCTGTCATTTGTACAAACATGTCACAATGACGAAACATTTTCTACCCAGATTAGATTCAATGCTCACATCTTCTCAAACTCTCCAAGACGTTCAGGGTTCTGATGATGTCCTAAAGTCTGGCAATTTCTCTGTATCAGCACTATAAAGTCGCTCTGAAAAGCCTTGGGCCTCATTCCAATGTCCCATCATTTGACTGACTGCTTTCAATCATGCATGATTTTATAATAATTCTCTTTTTACCTCCACCGAGGAGGTAATGTTTTCACCTGGGTTTGTCTGTCTGTCTGTCTGTCTGTCTGTCTGTCTGTCTGTCTGTCTGTCTGTCAGCAGGATAACTCAAAAACTTATGGATGGATTTTGATGAAATTTTGAGGAAAGGTCAGAAATGACCCAAGAAAGAATCAATTAGATTTTGGGGGGGATCTGGATTACCATCTGGATCCAGGAATTTTTTTAAGGATACAGACATAGTACTTTCTACAATATGTCCAAGTGCTGCTTGGCGGAGGTCTGAACTCTCCGAGTGCTTGTCTAGTTTATCAGATTCACTCACCTGATTCATTCATAACCAGATTTTTCTGCAACAGCGGATCACAGCAATCTCCCAGGACAAGAACCAGTAAGCATAACAGGAGGATGGACCACACCAGGGCCTAACATGGTCCACAGCTGCTGATTTACATGGGCCAAGGTATGAATTAAGTTTAGAGCTGAGGATAAACCCTCTTTTGCTGGATTTCTGTCCCTTTTTCTGTAGAGCCGATCCTTTAAATTCAGTTTAGTGTTGTATTCTTTTTAAAGAAATGACAAAAGACATAAGAGTTTCCTCTCCAACAGGTCTCAGTTAGCAGGATTAAGGTCATGACAGTTAGAAAAAGACTTAACAGGAATGGTTTGTTACGGGAGAGTAGCCAAACAGTAAACATGTGTATATCTAATTTTTTTTAAACTACTTGTAAGTCAAGGTTTAATCAAGAGAAGTAAACAAATAACAATAAAGGAGTATATTACATACACTAAAGGAAGAGCAATGACATCATTCATCAGTGATTGAGTGATGCTGGTAAACGTGATCCATCATGTGAGCTGGTTCCAGGTCAGAGCTCATAAATTTGATGTGAGGCCAGTGAAACCCTGCAGACCAGCTCAGTCCACATGGAGCCTTAACCTGCCAATTACAGTCTTTAGACAATTAAAGGACTAGTTTCTCTTAATATCTTTATTTGAATTAGTTGTATCATATCCAAAATGCAAATATTCAACATCTATCATTGCTTTTGTTTTGAAGCACTTTTTTTCTGAATAAGTTGATCTTTTAAATGTTTAAAATTTTCTCTGCAATGTCAAATGTTTTTAAAGCTAATATCACTGTAGAATTGCAATATCAGGGTTTGCTGGAAAAAGTGATACTGTGTGTTCTGTCAACAGCTCCAGCATCTGTGTTCCTCTTCATCAATACAGTCATGTTATTCACTCTGAGGAGTAAACCAGTGTTTTGTGACACCTGCCGTTATGTTCTTCTGTACAACCTGCTTTTTGCAGATACTGTGCAGCTGATATTGAGTCAGATTCTGTTTCTACTTGCTGTTAGTAGTGTCAGACTAACATATCCTGTTTGTGGTATTATCACTGCAGTAGCCAATCTCGCAGGAGGGATCTCTCCTCTCACACTGGTAGTGATGTCTCTGGAAAGGTATGTAGCTGTCTGCAACCCACTGAGACACGCCTCTATCGTTACCATCAGAAACACAACACTGGCTATCGTTGCAACTTGGGCTATTGGTTTACTAAATAATGTCACTCGGGGTCTTTTTTTGTTAGAATTTTCCTTTGAAAACCTGGAGAGTCTCCTAATGAAAGACTATTGCAATGATGTTGCTTGGTTTCCTAATTCTTTGCAAGCTTATTATGATAAAACCTACACTTCTTTTCTGGCTATTTCAGCTGGTCTGGCAGTAATTTTCTCCTATACCAGAGTGGCAGTATCAGCCAGATCAGCTTCCACAGACATAATGTCTGCCCGTAAGGCTCGTAAGACACTGCTGCTGCATCTGGTTCAGCTGGGTCTCAGTTTGTCCTCAACCATTTATTACCCCCTGCTCGCAGCTCTGGCAAGAACAGTCTCAAGGATAATATTTGTATGGGTCCAAGATGTTTTCTATGTGATTCTTATCATCCTCCCCAGATGTCTGTCTACTCTTATATATGGTCTCAGAGATCAGAGTATCAGACCTGTCCTGCTGCACCATCTATTCTGTCACATGAAACTCTCAGCTAAGCCTGCTCCTGGCTGATCCTGCTTTTGTTTGATGTCCTCAAAGGACAACATATTTGGTTTTGCCTGAGTATGAAGGAAACCTCTTAACATTTGTCAAACCAACATGTGTCAGTATTGTTTGGAATCAATAGAATCCATGATTCAAACGCTACCTATTGCTCTGCAGCTTTTGCTAGAGATAGCAAACGTTATGCCTGAGCGTGGACGCGCATTAGGCTGCCTCTAGAAAGCACTGTGTCTGTTCGACCTGAATCTATAATAACTAATAAAGTGATTTTACATGCATATAGAGGCAACTACAGTGAAAATGCCTGGGCTCTTTCTAGTGACCAGGACATTGCTGGAACATGTATGAGGAAGAAATTTTACAGCTCTATACATTTATTAAACTTATTTATAGTCCCCTTAAAATGTTGATATCTTACAAGGAACATGTCCTTACTAACAAATGCTATTTAGATTTATTTTACTTTAACATTTTAAAGTTAGATTTACTTTCAAACAGGTTATTGAGAGAGAAGGGGGTCAAATTGTTTACAGCTTGTTAAAAACTATAGTCTTATGAAACTGTAGCCTTTTCTGTGTCTTATTGGCTGGTTGATGTATGGACATGTTTCATTCTAGAACAAAGAATAAAGGTGACAGCTGCTGGCTCAAAAAAGCTCCACTGTGTCATTGTTCATTAAAAGAAAACTTACCCCCCCCCCGGATACAGTCTGAGATTTAAAAAAGAACATGAAAATGGGAGTGACTGGCGGACTAAGGGGGCGTGGCATTCTGTGCTGTGATTGACATGTTGATAGAGAATGGGAAAGATAGAAATTATACATGTTCATGTCTGACACCAGTTTTGAAGAAACCTCCTGAATGACCTGTGTGCAGCAGTCACACAGGTCCTGTTATCTGACCCGCTACTGTTATCTGATTTACACATTCTCCCTCAGAACACTTTGTTTTTCTTAATCCAAGGTAATTGCGAGGCGCCAGCCGCCACTGGCTCGACTGATCTGGGAGTGATGATTCATGTTATTGCTGTTTCTAAGTGAATAAAGAGACTGAGCTGAGGGCCGAGCGTCACAGTGGTCACAGAGTTGTCTCACAGAGGTGCTGCGTACGCTGACACTCTCCTCGGCTGAGTTTTGAACCAAACTTCTTGAGTGGTTGTGATTCTTCTATTTATAATAACAAAAGGTTTGATAGAATAAGGAAAAAACCTAACACGTGACTTTTTGTTTCAGTGGTTGAACTTAAGATTTAAATTTTTTGAGTTAATTAAAATCATTTTAGCTTCACATGCAAAAAGATCCAACAGTTTAATTCTACAATGTCCAAATAGAAAACATGAACTATACCATAATGTATGAACAAAATGTTTCTCTTGTTCCTAATCTTTGGAAGATGAAAAGGATTATAAAAAGCAACAGAGATGAAAGTTTTTTTAAACATTTGTGATCTGAGCAAAGTGATAGTGAAGGACAAACGCGTCAGTCGCTGAATCACAGAGGAAATGCAGGACCAGATGAGGAGACTGAGGATGTTCCACCTTAGCCACAGTCTGATAGTATCTATGCATACATCTACAGTATGCATCCATGCATTCACAGTTTGTAGTTTTCTTGCTTGTTGTATAATAATGTTGTTGTTTTTTTACGATTCATGGCATCTACCACAGTTTGATGCCATTGTTCATTTTCCCACAATGTAATGACAGACTGTTTGAGCGGAACCTAAATGCACCACAACAGGGACAAACGTTTAACAATTATATTACATCTGCCAAGGATGTCATGTTTTGTCAGTGTTTGTTTGTCTGACTCTTAGCAACATCACTTAAAAGGTTGTGGATGGTATTTTCATGACATTTTTAGGAAATTCCCAGAATGGGTCAAGGAACAACTGATTAGATTTTTGGGGCGATCCAGATCACCGTACGGATCCAGAAATTATTTAAATGATTCTTTAAAGCTGGAGTGCGTAACTTTTACATGTCCGTGGATGTCCGTTTCAGCCAAGCCACTATCAGAGGAGATGACACAATGCAGATTAAGCCGATCGGCTCCTCAAACATCTCACGGTATTTTTTAATATATATCATTTTTACTTTGCGTGTCGACTGCGACATTCCCGCGCTGTCACACATGAAATTACGTCTTTTATGTTACAACAAGAAAAATAATAAGAAATAGAACGCAGCGTCTCGTAGCAGCCGGCAGAACGTGAAGGTCGACATGGCGGAGAATCCAAATAAACAGCCGAGAGACACTTATCGGGAAGTGGATCCTACCACGAATAAAAAAAATAATTCCTGGACGTTCGGCAGAGGGACTATTGGCTAAGAAGGAAAGTGACCGAAGGAGAAGGCAAACGCGAATTTGTATCGGCGTCGCTTTTCCTCGGTGGAGAGAAGAGATCTGGCTCATGTTCACGGGTGCACACAGTGGTCCGCAGGTCCGCACACACTGTCAAAATATAAAATGCGCACCAGATGAAACCCAGAGCGCCGAAGTTCCAGCTGATCAGCTGATTCTGTCTCTATCTGTGTCAGTTTGTGTCTGTCAGTTTACCAGTGTAACGGTTTTTCAGTCAGTCAGATCAGTGCAGCTGACTGCAGGATTCTGCATCGTGTCAAAACTGAAAAAATTCACTGAATAAGACAAATAGATCATTGTGGCTCCAACAGCTGACTAATAAATTTCAACACCAAACTGTTAAATGTAGATTAAAGTGAACAATCAAACCTGTAAACAATCCAACCTGAACTCTGAAGGTTTTTTTACCAGTATTTTTATATTTTACTGGTTTCTCTTGATTTTTTCAACAATGAAATGATATTTATTGAAACAAATATAGAGCCAGGTAAAGTAAACAGACTGAATTTGAAGCTTGATTAAGACAGATACCGGTTGGAATAACAACGGCAGAGATAAAGCGGTGGCAGCTGGGCTTACGTCATATGGAAGCGCCAGCTTCATTGTTGTAATGACGCAAAAATTCCGCTAGGGGGCGACAGAAGTTACAGAAGTTACGCACTATGGCTTTAACATTGAGAGATAATTCTATCTTCAGTGCATGTGGCTGTAACACCACGGTGAATGGTATGTGTGTGGAGCTGAGGCACTTAGTGGAGGTCTGTGCTCTCCAAATGATTTTCTAGTTAAAATTGTATTGAGCAGGAAGACCTCTGTGGACAGGTAGGACTAGGAAACCCAAATCTATAAGAGAGTGAAGATTAGTGTCTGTTATCAGGTAAGTATTTAGGTGATTTTTGTAAATTGCAGTCACACAGACTGGGAAACATGACGTACAGTCTAATATTTAAAGTTTATTTAGCTCTTGGGTTTTCATTTTGTTTTATAGCGTTTAGTTTTAATGTGGGTTTATTATGTTTAGTGTTTTTCTCCTCTCATTGAAGAATCATTGAAGTCTTGTCTGACCACAGTATGTGTATTGACAATCACCAGTTTTTCAGATTACATCTCTATCTGAAGAGAAGGAGTTACAAAATCTACTTGTGAGTTCAGTTCAGCAGCAGATTTTAAGATACATGCGTTGTCAACTATAGATCTCCATAAAAGAACTGTGAAGCCCTTCAGTCATTTCTGTTGCCCAACAGTCAAAGCAGTTAGACATGAACTTAGTTATAATTTAGACTGGCACAATTTTTAACAAACTAAATGATGCCCAAGTTGGTAAAAAAGTTGTAGATACTATGAAAGAATATTTCAGACAAACAGTTGTCCAGGGAGGTAACAATTCAATTAAAGGCAAATGATTGATAAATAATCTACATGTCAAATTCTGAAATGAAAGCAGAGCAATCATTTTATTGATATTTCAATTGTGGGATACAGAAAATTGTCACGTTTTTATAAGAGATAAGTTATTTTAGTTTGAGGAAAAAGTTACTGTGAAAAATAGAAACAACAACTGAATAATTTTGAATGCTGTTCAAAATAAATTATATTATCTGTAAGTTAGTTCAAATATTTATGTAGTATCCATTTGTTGATATTAAATAAGGTAAACATGAACTGTATACATGAAAGTTGGTCACGTGTTACAAAGAGGTCACAGAGTTCATTAAGCCCCGCCCACTCACTGTAGAATTCGATAGCTGGGCGAGGCTTAACAAACTGCTTTGATCCCTTTGATCTCTCTTACTAGCGCACACTTCAGCTAATCGAGTCATTTCATGCAGCAAGTTTCAGAACAGGACATAATTCAGCAGAAATATTTTTTATCTAACTGTTTCGAAAAGGAAATATGGAAAAAGGAAAACCTTGTAAAGAGAAAAGCAACATCTCTGGAGAAATAAAAAAGATGTGTTGGGAATCTGAGCAGCCACCAGTAACATCTAATGACCAAGTACAGAGAGAAAACTGTGAAGAAGATGACTCTCAGTCTTCGGACTCAGATTCCGGTGTATGTATGAAAAGCCCACAGACAGTTTCAGATGTTTCAGCATCTCTGGTGACATCAGTACACAGTGAAGAGATCAGACGAGAAAATAAGACAACAGATGAATTTAACAACAAACTAAAACTTTATGTAAACCTACTTGTAATTGGAGTGGTTGATAAGGCTGTTAAAAAATCCCAACATATGGTCTTGCCTTATCAACAGCAGTTGATCCAGGAACAACTCTTTGAACGTCTCTGGACTCTTGTTAAAAGACTAGAAATTCATTTGTACAGCAAAAGACTTCCCCACCTCATCAAGAAGCTCTTCAAAGGTCTGTGTAAAAGGTTCTTCTGTTCAGATGAAGACTTGTTCACAATATTGTTACTTTATCAACCAAAGGTTGACAACACAGCTGTCTTGTACTTCAAAGAACAGCTGGAGAAACTTGAGAAGAAACAATCAGTCACAGAGATCTTTTCAAAAGTATGTAATAACTTTGGCAAACTGTTTAAAAAAAGAGATATGAAAAATGTGGGATCTGGATTAACACCGTGTCAGGACACCAAAGAAGACACAGATATTGTTGTTCCAACATCACCACATTGTAAAGAGAAAAGCAACATCTCTGGAGAAGTAAAAAAGATGTGTTGGGAATCTGAGCAGCCACCAGTAACATTTAATGACCAAGTACAGAGAGAAAACTGTGAAGAAGATGACTCTCAGTCTTCGGACTCAGATTCCGGTGTATGTATGAAAAGCCCACAGACAGTTTCAGATGTTTCAGCGTCTCTGGTGACATCAGTACACAGTGAGGAGATCAGACGAGAAAATAAGACAACAGATGAATTTAACAACAAACTAAAACTTTATGTAAAAGTACTTGTAATTGGAGTGGTTGATAAGGCTGTTAAAAAATCACAACATATGGTCTTGCCTTATCAACAGCAGTTGATCCAGGAACAACTCTTTGAACGTCTCTGGACTCTTGTTAAAAGACTAGAAATTCATTTGTACGGCAAAAGACTTCCACACCTCATCAAGAAGCTCTTCAAAGGTCTGTGTAAAAGGTTCTTCTGTTCAGATAAAGACTTGTTCACAATGTTGTTATTTTATCAACCAAAGGTTGACAACACAACTGTCTTGTACTTCAAAGAACAGCTGGAGAAACTTGAGAAGAAACAATCAGTCACAGAGATCTTTTCAAAAGTATGTAATAACTTTGGCAAACTGTTTAAAAAAGGAGATATGAAAAATGTGGGATCTGGATTAACACCGTATCAGGACACCATGTTTAAAGAGGAAACAGGTACATTGTCACCACATTGTCAAGACAGAATCAACATCTCTGGGGAAGTAAAAAAGACAACTTCGGAAGAAGTTAACGAAAATCTAAAACGTTTTGTAAACCAACTTGTGACTGCAGTGGTTAGTAATGCCACTAACAAATCAGAAGTAGTGGCGTTCCCTGATCAACAGCCTTTCATCCGAAAACGGCTCTTCAAAAGTCTCTGGATTCAGGTTAAAGGACAAGAAATTAATTTAAACCCAAACAGTTTGCCAGAACTCATTGAGAAGATCTCCAGAGGTCTGTGTAAAAAGTTATACTGTGTAGATGAAGACCTGTACTCAATGATGTTACTGAATGAACCACTGGTTGACGACACAGTTGTCTCATATTTCAAGAAACAACTTGAGAATCTTCCCAAAGGACCTTTGTGAGTCAGAAAAAACTTCTCATCTTGTGGTAAACCCTTTCTCAAACCTTTCAGAAAACCAGTAATGAAAAGTCTGAAATCAGAACTAAATAACTGTCATTCTGAAAACAAAGGGTGTTCCCTTGAAACAGAAATTCAGATCTTTTGTTATCAGTCTCTGTGTGGAAATGATCTAGATGTTTCAGGATCAATGGAAAGAAGAAAGGCCACTGGGACACTTATTGAGAAGCTGATTAGAAAGGCTGGTCAAAATTCTGGAGGCTGAATCCCATTAAAACACAAATGAAACCAGTCAGCATTTGATCTCACAAATCTGGACTGAAGTTAGAGACACAAAGTGGAACATTTTAGCAGAAAAGATCAGGAACCTAGACTATGATATCTGTGGAGAATTTGGCAAACCAGACCTCCCAATATTTCTGGGTTTAAACCAGCCAGCCACTGATGGCAAAGTTGTATCAACAGTCAAACAACTCTTGGCTGAATCCAAAAAAGCACACCATCCAGGGATCTTTATATTTGTGTATTTTCTTGTGCATAGCAGGTTTTTCTCCGGGTGCTCCGGTTTTCTCCCATAGGAAAAAAAAAAACTCCCAAAATCCATATCAGCTGATTTCTGGATGAGAATGGATCTGATTTTACAAGCTTTTGGCATGTTCTCATTGTGCATGGCAGGGTTTTCTCCGGGTGCTCCGGTTTTCTCCCATAGTAAGAAAAAAAAACTCCCAAATTCTATATTAGTGGTTCTCAGGTTTTCCATAAAAAGTATCACCTGTGGAAAACAATCAATCAGCTTGAAATACTAACTCCGGCTTAAAAATAAAAGCAGCGTCTTTATCCCAACTTCAACCCATCAACAAGTCTTCTGGTTAAGGGACAATATCATCGTCAAGCCTATGTTTCATGATGAGGATGGGAACAAATACACAGTGGACTTGGCTTCTCTTCTACTTGACATCTAAAAAATAAAAAAAATGAACCTTACATAGGGGTGATCCGAAATACCGTCTGGATCCAGGAATTTTTTTCAAGGTTCCGACATAGTACTTTCTACAAGTGCTGCTTGGTGGAGGTCTGCGCTCTGCGAGTGCTTTTCTAGTTTATTTTAAGAATCTTTCTGATGGCAACATCACTTCACTGTGATGTTTTAGAATTCTTTTGTGAAAACATAATTATCAAGAGTCAAATTGAGTGAATAAAAAAGTAAAAATAAAAGGTTTAATACCATTTGTGCATAAGAGAGTGTAGTCACACAAATGTTTGAACATCAGAATGAGACTATGACTAACATGTTGTTTAACTTTGTTATACACTGTAAACCCGAAAAGTTCAGAAAACTCAAAACTTTTACAACAACTAGATTACAACATAAATTTTGAGTTCATATTTTAAAATTTTTAAGTCATACTCAACTTATAAGTTATAGGTTCAAGGGAGTCATCCAACTCAATATTTTTAAGTTCAGTAGACTCATCACAAGTAACTTTTTGTCAATCTGAACTCAATTTTTTAAAGTTCAGCAGAGTTATTAAATTAAAGTTGTTCTGCCAATTTCGACTTAATTTTTTAAGTTTAGCAGACTCACTCTTTTCTGTCAAATTCATTAATTTTTTGGTATTTTCATTCCTGAATACTCACTGAAGTGGAGTTAATGAACGTCATTACCATTAAATTCCACTGAACTCAGTGGATTTACTTGTGCACAACCTATTTAATGTTGAAAATCTACTCATATTCAACGTCAAACACTATATTTGACAAACTACTGGTCAACTTAAAGGAACTTAGGGCAGCTTTACAAAATCTGACTCAGTGCTGCCGCGACAGGCGCTGTGGCTAACTGCAGCCACCAGCCAAGCCGGCACGGGAGCACGCACAGACACTTTACAGACTGTTCGTCTTCACAGCGCTGCACCGGGGAGGCTAACATACTTCACGTCAGGTCTCTCCACTCTGTTATTTGATTTGATCTCATCATTTTCATACTGTATCAGGCTCTAAACACGACCTATAATGTTTTCTCACCTGGTCACAAGGAAATGAGCCATGTCAGCATCCGTTTTCACTCCCAAATGCAGCTGAAGTTCCCTCCATGAACCCAACGCATATCCAATATTTATGCGGGTGCCTGCCCGGCTTCGGTCATATTTTTGTTTAGACTCACGAGATGCCGCTGATAAAGTCTTTTTTTTCTTCGTGGTGACACTTTTTTGGGGGGTGAGAGTGGATGCAGGTCGTTAGCTGGCTGGAGAAACATCCATAAGTATACCTTCAGTGTTTGAATCCAAGTCCACGGCGGCCATGTACTTCCTGTTCAAGAGCTGTCGGCAACGCGCATGCAGCGTCAATTTACGTCACATCCCTACAACTGCGCGGGAAATTCGGACGTCGAACTGCAGCGCATTATGTAGCACACAGCGTTTCCAAGGCAACAGACATATATGCGGATGGCCTCGTTATTTTGGGTTTTTAATGCTTCATGACCCATTAGCATTGAATAAACTGGAAATGCATGTGTAGTTTTTCACAAATCTTGCCTTATGTCCCTTTAAAATTTACACACACACTTGTACACAAATACAAATAAAACTTAAATGTTACAGGTAAATTATTTTTATTGTAAAACAAACTTGAAACATCTGTATCAAGATCCATGTAACAACATCACAATGTAAATCCAGTGATCTGACACTGAAATGTATTTCAAACATCCAACTGGTGAGACATTTAGGGCTTTAGAAAAATGTAAAAAGCCTTTTCATGTCTTAACATGTTATTGATGAAAAAATATAAAAACTGTAAGATGTATCTCAAATCTCTAATGGTGCATTCACACCGGCCACTTTGTCAACGTCAAGCAACGCTGATAACGCTCCAAATTTGACGTTTGAAGTTGAAGCTCTTCATTCTTCAGATGCGTTCTGAGTTTGGTGAGTTTAACCATTTGCTCCAGGAGCGTTTGGATGAGGTTAATTTATCTTCCATTTTGGCTGATCCCGCTTCTTTCCGGCTACGTGCTGTGACGTCTTACGTCACTACGATGAGACGCTCTGATTGGTTGACATGCCGCTTCAAGAGCGTTATCAACGTCAAAAGTTCAGCTAGCTAAACTTTGACCTTTTCTAGCTTTTCAAGCGTCAACGCCTGAAACGCTGGAAAAGCTTGAAAAATTGGAGCTCATAACGCTCACAAAGCGCCGCAGAGCCGTTGACGTCTGTCTGACGCCCGTCCACCATAAACTTTACATATAAATTTGCTGCTTATGAAGTTGATGGTTGGGCCGGTGTGAATGCACCATAACAGTGCCATTAAGAAAATAAAATCTCACAGCCTGATTTATCAGTCAACCTCAGGAGATCACTCACAATCATTTCATCTTCGATGGCAACAGAAATGTTCTTGGGGTTGAAGTGGGTCGTGTTGTCAGTGGCCACAATAAGGAAACCCACAGGACTGTCAGCAATGTCTGGCTCATCTTCCTGCTGCAAAATACAAACAATCCAATTTCAAGGATAATTCCAGTACAAAGGTTTCAAATCATTAACAATGACAGCATCATTTTTCTAAGTCAGACAGGTGAAGACTCATATTGGTTTCAAATACATAAACAGATTTTAATAAAACAAACTGTTGATTTCTCTCGAGAGGAGGCCTTTAATTGCTCCTTCATGGGCGTACCTCATTTTATTATACTGAGAAAATAACCTATTATCCATTTCAACCTGAAAAGAGACATTAAAAGTATGTGCCCCATACTGCATGTTACACATCATCAATGTGGACATTTCTATGAGTGCACTAAATACTTACATCCAGGTCTTTAGGAACTTGGAGTCATCCTATCTTAGGTACACCAGAAGTGCACGAAGGGCCAGATTGTGTCTCCTGTTGACATCATGCTGTACCTAGATTGACAAACAAAAAATAACAATCATTATAAAAATATTTACAAGAATGTCAAGCCAGTTTGACTTACATAATCATAAAATGATCATCAATAATCATTACTGTGCTCACATTAGCTTAAACTCACATGGTGATCATAAATCCTGTAGATGTCTCAGAATGCGTCTGCTGTCCTGCCTGTCCATGAGGCCTTCTCTCTGTACAGGTGAGGTCAGGTCATCAGGTCAGGTGTGCATCTGTCAGGTGTAGAATGTATTAACGTATGTTCACATTTGTTATGTGATGGAACTCGGTAAACACCTGCAGAGATACAAACACAAATGTATATAGATTGTCAATTTTTCAACATAATGCACCTATTAAATACTCTAAGCAGCAAAACTAACAGTTTTAACCTGTGTGTAATATAGCTGGGCAGGTGGTTTACTTCATCTAATTACTTATAAAAATACTCCAAGATTAAAATTAAACACATACTTTCAATTCCTGCAGTGGAAAAACACACAGTTTGGTCCTGTGAAAACAAAGAGAAAAATCACATTAAACCATTCAACAAGAATATCATCAAATGCTGCTTTTAAAACATTTTAAATTAACACACTCACCAATATAAACTGCTGCTTTTATTAAGTCATGTGTTGATGTGTCATTAAATTTCGAAATAATAAGAAATAAATGTGTATTTCTGCTCCACGATACAGTTATGACCTAATGCAGGTTGAAAGTAATGCAGTCTAATCCGACATTCCTGCTATAAATGCTGTTGGAAACGGTTTAAAACTCGTTTTAGTTGTAATTACCTGTATGACGTGTTTTAGAAACACTGCAGTGTCAGCTGTTGTTGAATTATATCATTTTATGCCGATAGGTTTCTAGTCTCGTCTAGTCGGCACAAGCAGCAGCTTCTAACGGTCTAACACAGGGGTGTCAAGCTCCAGGCCTCGAGGGCCACTATCCTGCATGTTTTAGATGTTTCCCTGCTTCAACACACCTGATTCAAATGAACAAGTCGTTAACAGGCTTCTGCAGAACTTATTGAAATGCAGAGGATTTGAATCAGGTGTGTTGAAACAGGGAAACATCTAAAACATGCAGGATAGTGGCCCTCGAGGCCTGGAGTTTGACACCCCTGGTAACACATATTAACTTATTAACATATTAATGTCAGCCTGACGACTTTTTACCGACTGAACTAAAGCACTTATTAGAAAGAACAGCAAAAGTTTTCAAAGTTTATTTTAAAATACAGAAAACGTTTAGCTAACATTAGCGCAAAAGGTAACGCCTTATAAAAAACGAAAATAAAAGCAAAGGAACCATTACGAATCTTTATTAACAGCTATACAAATGTGTTTATATTCTCTTGAATTTAGTAACTCACCCAGAGTACAAAAGTGAAAAGTTTTCCTCCGTCAAATATCCTCTGGGTCGCCAAACGCCAGCCATTTTTTCATTTTGAATTTCGAGTCTGAAAAGTTGTGACGTTGATGACGTCGGACGCTACGTTACGTATGTCCGCTCACTTAAAAGTTTTGAGACGCAAACGTTCACTCTGAAAAATTGAGTCACGTCAAATTAAAGGAAAACTTACCCCCCTCCCCGGATACAGTCTGAGATTTAAAAAATAGCATGATGAATGGGAGTGACTGGCGGACTAAGGGGGCGTGGCATTCTGTGCTGTGATTGACATGTCATTCTGACTGACACACGTGCCAGAGAGGGACAAGTGAAATGGAGGAATATTTGGATGAGACGATCAACTCTGATCCGTATCGTTTCGAGCCGATAGTTCGCCCTGCAGCGGATTGGCGGCATAGAATGAGGCTCTTCTCTACTGGTACAGTGTTAGCTAACGCTATTAGCTCCAGTTACATCGTGTGACTCTGCAAACAGGTGCAGCTGCACGTGCGCGACCGTACTACCGTTTCAAGCCGATGGTTCGTACTGCAGCGGCTTCAGCATCTTAGAATGGGACCTGTCCCTTCGTAGTAGTCTTAGAATGGGACCTGTCCCTTCGTAGTAGTCTTAGAATGGGACCTGTCCCTTCGTAGTATATTGTTGTTGATCAAAGCAAAAGCTAAATTTTGATTAGCTCGTGTAAAATCTGTGCCTCAGCCTCATCAGGCTGCGAGCGCGACTGCTGCACATTATTGTCTGCAATAAAAGCATATTTCAGAGAGGTGTCCAAGGTATAAAGCAAAGTATCTCAGCATGAAGAGAAAACCCTTCAGTAATGTGTTAAAAACATGTTTTCACACAATCACAAACACTAAAATGAACTCTGATAATGGACAATTACACTTCCTGTTCAAACTCACTCACTGAGTGGAGGTGTGGCCGAGACGCTACTTTTTATATTCAGCAGCAGCAGAATCATGACGTCGCGATTAAAGAAAATAAGGTTTCAGCCAATAGCAACGCCTGATCCAAGTGCAGTGTCACGTTTTAAATCTGAAGAGGGCGCTCCACTAACGGTTTTTGGTATAAAATGAATAGTTTTATAAAAAAAAGTGCAAAAATACTAAAAGCAAGACCCAGAAATGTAGACAGGACTATTAAACACTCATTTATAGAGTTTATCAGCAAAAACAAGTTGATTTGGGGGGAAGTTGCACTTTAAAAAGAACTTAAAAGAGTTATGGGAACTTAAAAATTAAACATTTTGTTGATTCATTAACTGGTTTTGAGTTTAGTGTACAGATTTCTTATGAGTTAGCTGAACTTTTGGGTTTAAGCCTGCATCTCGATGATATAAGATACTGTCATCAGACATCCAGAAGTCATGCAAGGTTATTTAGAGAAAACCCGTTGTCATCCAAAAGCTTTTGCTACCAGTCTGGTCTAAACTATCACTGAAGAGGGGCTTAACAATATGGCACTGAGTTATGATCATTTGTCTATGTGGCTGCTTGTATTAGTTTAATAAAGTAAAACTGGAGCCTTGGAATTCTCTTACAAGTCGTGACACTGACACTGTGTCAAAGTCAGAGAGAATTATAGCAGATCCTCCAGGTATTTCCTGAATCAGTTAGTTTCAGAGGAGACTCCTCTTCTTCTAACTCCAAGCAGATCCATCACTAACTTGAAGAAAATCATCACTTTTCATCCTTAACCTTCTTCTCTGACTTCAGGTTAGACACACAGCCGTTGCATAGCAACAAGACTAAAGGAACGCTCCTGCATCCTTTCAGTTCCAGCTCTGTTATTGTAGCAGCAGTGCTTTGTGTTTGATCAGGAGAAAACCGCATCCTCTGCGTGGTCAGAATCTTACACATCAACAACTGTGATATTATTTCAAGAGCAAATGTTTCAGGGGAAAGTGGGTCACGCATCACTGCAGAGGAAACGCAGCTGCAGCAGGGCGTGTTGTTTGAAAGTTTAAACTTTGGAAAGATTTACTGAGGATTTTGTACAAATAATCTATGATTCATGGTGAATCTGCTAATAAACTCCATGTTTTGCATTTTAAACATGTTTTTGAACCTGCTTCCTGTTCAGATACGTAAGTGAAGCTGACCCTGCTGAACAGGTGGCCCTGTTCCAGCTCTCTGATGTTACTCTCATCCTCTCCGTCTACAACAGGCGCAGCATGAAGCGTAAGGAGATGACAGGCTGGATTTCTCTGAGCCTGAACAGCTCCGGCGAGGAGGAACTCACCCACTGGACTCAGATGAAGGAGTCCAAAGGACAGCAGGTCTGTCGCTGGCACAGTTTACTGGAGTCCTAACAGTAATGCAGCAGCAGGTTGAGGAAACCAGTGAGGATCACTGAGTGCAGTTTGATCCCAGATGGAGAAGAACCAGAGAAGATCAGCGAACACAGGGCCACACGTCTGCACTCAGACCTGTTCATGTTTAATTTGATGGTGATTAGATGTTTGGTTAGTAATCCAATCCTTACTTTCACTGAATACCTTAAAACAACCTCTACGTCTCGGTAGAATCAGGTCTTTGATTGCACGAGTTCTCACTCCTCCAACTTAAACAACTCACATCACAAGAACTGTAAACTTTCTAAAAACATCATCTTTATCCACTAATTAATCCAAAAAACCAATAAGAGTCCAGACAGTCCAGCTCATTAAACAGGTGTTAACAAACAGCTGGAACGTCATCTCCAGTCAGCTGCTCGGCCTCGTCTTCAGTGTTTCATGTTTTCTTCTGCAAGATGGATGTACTTCACAAATATAATGTGTCCAGGTCACATGACCTGAGTACAGGCTAACTGAAAGCAACAGTCTTTAACATGAAACAGACATCTTGGGGAGAATAAACACCTTCACCTGGTGCTAATAAACGAGCTGTGGCTGCAGCAGCCTTTGCCTTATATTCGTCATAAATTTGTACAATTCTTTTAGAAACAAACACAATGAGAGAGCACACACACCTGAACCTGCAGTTACACAAAGCACACACACCTGAACCTGCAGTTACACAAAGCACACACACCTGAACCTGCAGTTACACAAAGCACACACACCTGAACCTGCAGTTACACAAAGCACACACACCTGCACCTGCACAAAGCACACACACCTGCAGTTACACAAAGCACACACACCTGCAGTTACACAAAGCACACACACCTGCACCTGCAGTTACACAAAGCACACACACCTGCACCTGCAGTTACACAAAGCACACACACCTGCACCTGCAGTTACACAAAGCACACACACCTGCACCTACACAAACCACACACACCTGCACCTGCAGTTACACAAAGCACACACACCTGCAGTTACACAAAGCACACACACCTGCAGTTACACAAAGCACACACACCTGCAGTTACACAAAGCACACACACCTGCACCTGCAGTTACACAAAGCACACACACCTGCACCTGCAGTTACACAAAGCCCACACACCTGCAGTTACACAAAGCACACACACCTGCAGTTACACAAAGCACACACACCTGCACCTGCAGTTACACAAAGCACACACACCTGCACCTGCAGTTACACAAAGCACACACACCTGCACCTGCAGTTACACAAAGCACACACACCTGCAGTTACACAAAGCACACACACCTGCACCTGCAGTTACACAAAGCACACACACCTGCAGTTACACAAAGCACACACACCTGCAGTTACACAAAGCACACACACCTGCACCTGCAGTTACACAAAGCACACACACCTGAACCTGCAGTTACACAAAGCACACACCCTGAACCTGCAGTTACACAAAGCACACACACCTGCACCTGCAGTTACACAAAGCACACACACCTGCAACTGCAGTTACACAAAGCCCACACACCTGCAGTTACACAAAGCACACACACCTGCAGTTACACAAAGCACACACACCTGCACCTGCAGTTACACAAAGCACACACACCTGCACCTGCAGTTACACAAAGCACACACACCTGCACCTGCAGTTACACAAAGCACACACACCTGCAGTTACACAAAGCACACACACCTGCACCTGCAGTTACACAAAGCACACACACCTGAACCTGCAGTTACACAAAGCACACACACCTGAACCTGCAGTTACACAAAGCACACACACCTGCACCTGCAGTTACACAAAGCACACACACCTGAACCTGCAGTTACACAAAGCACACACACCTGAACCTGCAGTTACACAAAGCACACACACCTGCACCTGCAGTTACACAAAGCACACACACCTGCACCTGCAGTTACACAAAGCACACACACCTGCAGTTACACAAACCACACACACCTGCACCTGCAGTTACACAAAGCACACACACCTGCACCTGCAGTTACACAAAGCACACACACCTGCAGTTACACAAAGCCCACACACCTGCAGTTACACAAAGCACACACACCTGCAGTTACACAAAGCACACACACCTGCACCTGCAGTTACACAAAGCACACACACCTGCACCTGCAGTTACACAAAGCACACACACCTGCAGTTACACAAAGCACACACACCTGCACCTGCAGTTACACAAAGCACACACACCTGCACCTGCAGTTACACAAAGCACACACACCTGCACCTGCAGTTACACCAAGCACACACACCTGCAGTTACACAAAGCACACACACCTGCACCTGCAGTTACACAAAGCACACACACCTACACCTGCAGTTACACAAAGCCCACACACCTGCAGTTACACAAAGCACACACACCTGCAGTTACACAAAGCACACACACCTGCACCTGCAGTTACACAAAGCACACACACTTGCAGTTACACAAAGCACACACACCTGCACCTGCAGTTACACAAAGCACACACACCTGCACCTGCAGTTACACAAAGCACACACACCTGCAGTTACACAAAGCACACACACCTGCAGTTACACAAAGCACACACACCTGCACTTACACAAAGCACACACACCTACACCTGCAGTTACACAAAGCACACACACCTGCACCTGCAGTTACACAAAGCACACACACCTCCACCTGCAGTTACACAAAGCACACGCACCTGCAGTTACACAAAGCACACACACCTGCACCTGCAGATACACAAAGCACACACACCTGCACCTGCAGTTACACAAAGCACACACACCTGCACCTGCAGTTACACAAAGCACACACACCTGCAGTTACACAAAGCACACACACCTGCAGTTACACAAAGCACACACACCTGCAGTTACACAAAGCACACACACCTGCACCTGCAGTTACACAAAGCACACACACCTGCACCTGCAGTTACACAAAGCACACACACCTGCACCTGCAGTTACACAAAGCACACACACCTGCACCTGCAGTTACACAAAGCACACACACCTGCACCTGCAGTTACACAAAGCACACACACCTGCACCTGCAGTTACACAAAGCCCACACACCTGCAGTTACACAAAGCACCTACACCTGCAGCTACACAAAGCACACACACCCGCACCTGCAGTTACACAAAGCACACACACCTGCAGTTACACAAAGCACACACACCTGCAGTTACACAAAGCACACACACATGCACCTGCAGTTACACAAAGCACACACACCTGCACCTGCAGTTACACAAAGCACACACACTTGCAGTTACACAAAGCACACACACCTGCACCTGCAGTTACACAAAGCACACACACCTGCACCTGCAGTTACACAAAGCACACACACCTGCACCTGCAGTTACACAAAGCACACACACCTGCAGTTACACAAAGCACACACACCTGCAGTTACACAAAGCACACACACCTGCACCTGCAGTTACACAAAGCACACACACCTGCACCTGCAGTTACACAAAGCACACACACCTGCACCTGCAGTTACACAAAGCACACACACCTGCACCTGCAGTTACACAAAGCACACACACCTGCAGTTACACAAAGCCCACACACCTGCAGTTACACAAAGCACACACACCTGCAGTTACACAAAGCACACACACCTGCACCTGCAGTTACACAAAGCACACACACCTGCACCTGCAGTTACACAAAGCACACACACCTGCAACTGCAGTTACACAAAGCCCACACACCTGCAGTTACACAAAGCACACACACCTGCAGTTACACAAAGCACACACACCTGCACCTGCAGTTACACAAAGCACACACACCTGCAGTTACACAAAGCACACACACCTGCACCTGCAGATACACAAAGCACACACACCTGCACCTGCAGTTACACAAAGCACACACACCTGCACCTGCAGTTACACAAAGCACACACACCTGCACTTACACAAAGCACACACACCTGCAGATACACAAACCACACACACCTGCACCTGCAGTTACACAAAGCACACACACCTGCACCTGCAGTTACACAAAGCACAAACACCTGCACCTGCAGTTACACAAAGCACACACACCTGCAGTTACACAAAGCACACACACCTGCAGTTACACAAAGCACACACACCAGCACCTGCAGTTACACAAAGCACACACACCTGCACCTACAGTTACACAAAGCACACACACCTGCAGTTACACAAAGCACACACACCTGCAGTTACACAAAGCACACACACCTGCACCTGCAGTTACACAAAGCACACACACCTGCACCTGCAGTTACACAAAGCACACACACCTGCACCTGCAGTTACACAAAGCACACACACCTGCAGTTACACAAAGCACACACACCTGCAGTTACACAAAGCACACACACCTGCAGTTACACAAAGCACACACACCTGCACCTGCAGTTACACAAAGCACACACACCCGCAGTTACACAAAGCACACACACCTGCAGCTGCAGTTACACAAAGCACACACACCTGCAACTGCAGTTACACAAAGCCCACACACCTGCAGTTACACAAAGCACACACACCTGCAGTTACACAAAGCACACACACCTGCACCTGCAGTTACACAAAGCACACACACCTGCAGTTACACAAAGCACACACACCTGCAGTTACACAAAGCACACACGCCTGCACCTGCAGTTACACAAAGCACACACACCTGCAACTGCAGTTACACAAAGCACACACACCTGCAGTTACACAAAGCACACACACCTGCAGTTACACAAAGCACACACACCTGCAGTTACACAAAGCACACACACCTGCAGTTACACAAAGCACACACACCTGCACCTGCAGTTACACAAAGCACACACACCTGCACCTGCAGTTACACAAAGCACACACACCCGCACCTGCAGTTACACAAAGCACACACACCTGCACCTGCAGTTACACAAAGCACCCGCACCTGCAGTTACACAACGCACCCACACCTGCAGTTACACAAAGCACACACACCTGCAGCTACACAAAGCACACACACCCACACCTGCAGTTACACAAAGCACACACACCTGCAGTTACACAAAGCACACACACCTGCAGTTACACAAAGCACACACACCTGCACCTGCAGTTACACAAAGCACACACACCTGCACCTGCAGTTATACAAAGCACACACACCTGCAGTTACACAAAGCACACACACCTGCAGTTACACAAAGCACACACACCTGAACCTGCAGTTACACAAAGCACACACACTGCAGCACCATTTCAAACCCCACTGAGAGGAATTTAACAAAAGATTTCAGCTTTCAGAATGTCCACAGGCCAACGACTTGCACTCGGTTTTTATTTACAGATCAGAGAAAACACACTTCACTATGCCTGTGGTTATTATGGAAGTTGTGCAGTGTTTACAAAGTGTGTGTGTGTGTGTGTGTGCATGTGTTAAAATGAGGCTCTCAGACTGATAGTTGTTGCTTTTTTATGTTGGGTGTGAATATTTCTGCCAGATCAAAGGCTTACTGTCTGATTTTAACTTGTAAATGTTTTTATCTATTTTTGTATTAACACTAAGGAACAGATCGTGTTAATCAGATCTGAACCCCCTCTGTGAGCAGTACAGTTCTGGATTGGTTCTGGATACTCAGTTCATGTGTGGCAGATGTGATGAAGACCAGCAGAGTTCAGATGTTTTCTAACAGACTGTAACAGAAAGCACAGCTTTTACCTGTGAAACAAACACACCTGGTGAAAGTCGGCTCAGTTATTTTAAATCAACTTTAACACTAATAATAATATCTGTAAAGAAGTTAAAGTGTTTTCTGTAGAATCTCAAAGAAGAAGAGGCTTTAAATGTTTTTTAAAACTATCCTAAAATATTAAAATTACTTTTACTTTAAACTGTTTTATAAACAAAGTCTAAATGTTTTCAGCTGAAGGAAGAGTCAATTTTATGTAACTGGTTGTAAAACAACAGAAATATGTTAGAAAATGTGCTTTAAACCACCGAATGTGCAGCACAAATCTTTCACTCTGTGTGTTTCAGTAAAACACTGTATTATTCCTGCTGCGTTCAAGAATCTTTTGATTTTGGAGGCTCTTAATTTAGTTTTATTTGTTTTATAATCTACCTTTGCCTCAGGCGGCATCGGTGCCTTAATGTTTTAGACTCAGCAGCCTTGTGTCACCGTGTCTTATTAACATACCTGTAAATGTACTTCTCTTCTATAATTATGACTGAGTTTGTTTTGTAAAAATTACTTTACAACAAAGAGAATTTATGTGACAATGTTATTGTTAAAAAAAAAAGAAAGGAAAAACAGTGTTTGAGCATTTTTTAAAAACCATTTTATACAGTGTTACAGTTAACTTTTTGTTTCAGTGGTTGAACTTAAGATTTAAGATTTAAATTTTTTGAGTTAATTAAAATCATTTTAGCTTCACATGCAAAAAGATCCAACAGTTTAATTCTACAATGTCCAAATAGAAAACATGAACTATACCATAATGTATGAACAAAATGTTTCTCTTGTTCCTAATCTTTGGAAGATGAAAAGGATTATAAAAAGCAACAGAGATGAAAGTTTTTTTAAACATTTGTGATCTGAGCAAAGTGATAGTGAAGGACAAACGCGTCAGTCGCTGAATCACAGAGGAAATGCAGGACCAGATGAGGAGACTGAGGATGTTCCACCTTAGCCACAGTCTGATAGTATCTATGCATACATCTACAGTATGCATCCATGCATTCACAGTTTGTAGTTTTCTTGCTTGTTGTATAATAATGTTGTTGTTTTTTTACGATTCATGGCATCTACCACAGTCTGATGCCATTGTTCATTTTCCCACAATGTAATGACAGACTGTTTGAGCGGAACCTAAATGCACCACAACAGGGACAAACGTTTAACAATTATATTACATCTGCCAAGGATGTCATGTTTTGTCAGTGTTTGTTTGTCTGACTCTTAGCAACATCACTTAAAAGGTTGTGGATGGTATTTTCATGACATTTTTAGGAAATTCCCAGAATGGGTCAAGGAACAACTGATTAGATTTTTGGGGCGATCCAGATCACCGTACGGATCCAGAAATTATTTAAATGATTCTTTAAAGCTGGAGTGCGTAACTTTTACATGTCCGTGGATGTCCGTTTCAGCCAAGCCACTATCAGAGGAGATGACACAATGCAGATTAAGCCGATCGGCTCCTCAAACATCTCACGGTATTTTTCAATATATATCATTTTTACTTTGCGTGTCGACTGCGACATTCCCGCGCTGTCGCACATGAAATTACGTCTTTTATGTCACAACAAGAAAAATAATAAGAAATAGAACGCAGTGTCTCGTAGCAGCCGGCAGAACGTGAAGGTCGACATGGCGGAGAATCCAAATAAACGGCCGAGAGACACTTATCGGGAAGTGGATCCTACCACGAATAAAAAAAATAATTCCTGGACGTTCGGCAGAGGGACTATTGGCTAAGAAGGAAAGTGACCGAAGGAGAAGGCAAACGCGAATTTGTATCGGCGTCGCTTTCCTCGGTGGAGAGAAGAGATCTGGCTCATGTTCACGGGTGCACACAGTGGTCCGCAGGTCCGCACACACTGTCAAAATATAAAATGCGCACCAGATGAAACCCAGAGCGCCGAAGTTCCAGCTGATCAGCTGATTCTGTCTCTATCTGTGTCAGTTTGTGTCTGTCAGTTTACCAGTGTAACGGTTTTTCAGTCAGTCAGATCAGTGCAGCTGACTGCAGGATTCTGCATCGTGTCAAAACTGAAAAAATTCACTGAATAAGACAAATAGATCATTGTGGCCCCAACAGCTGACTAATAAATTTCAACACCAAACTGTTAAATGTAGATTAAAGTGAACAATCAAACCTGTAAACAATCCAACCTGAACTCTGAAGGTTTTTTTTACCAGTATTTTTATATTTTACTGGTTTCTCTTGATTTTTTCAACAATGAAATGATATTTATTGAAACAAATATAGAGCCAGGTAAAGTAAACAGACTGAATTTGAAGCTTGATTAAGACAGATACCGGTTGGAATA
>SSNP01000036.1:4357735-4399451 GCA_006937955.1 Pachypanchax playfairii
TACCTGTATTAATGGCACCTGTGTGAACTCGTTATCAGTATAAAAGACACCTGTCCACAACCTCAAACAGTCACGCTCCAAACTCCACTATGGCCAAGACCAAAGAGCTGTCAAAGGACACCAGAAACAAAATTGTAGACCTTCACCAGGCTGGGAAGACTGAATCTGCAATAGGTAAGCAGCTTGGTGTGAAGAAATCAACTGTGGGAGCAATTATTAGAAAATGGAAGACATACAAGACCACTGATAATCTCCCTCGATCTGGGGCTCCACGCAAGATCTCACCCCGTGGGGTCAAAATGATCACAAGAACGGTGAGCAAAAATCCCAGAACCACACGGAGGGACCTAGTGAATGACCTGCAGAGAGCTGGGACCAAAGTAACAAAGGCTACCATCAGTAACACACTACGCCGCCAGGGACTCAAATCCTGCAGTGCCAGACGTGTCCCCCTGCTGAAGCCAGGACACGTCCAGGCCCGTCTGCGGTTTGCTAGAGAGCATTTGGATGATCCAGAAGAGGATTGGGAGAACATCATATGGTCAGATGAAACCAAAATAGAACTTTTTGGTAGAAACTCAACTTGTCGTGTTTGGAGGGGAAAGAATGCTGAGTTGGATCCAAAGAACACCATACCTACTGTAAAGCATGGGGGTGGAAACATCATGCTTTGGGGCTGTTTTTCTGCAAGGGGACCAGGACGACTGATCCGTGTAAAGGAAAGAATGAATGGGGCCATGTATCGTAAGATTTTGAGTGAAAACCTCCTTCCATCAGCAAGGGCATTGAAAATGAGACGTGGCTGGGTCTTTCAGCATGACAATGATCCCAAACACACCGCCCGGGCAACGAAGGAGTGGCTTCGTAAGAAGCATTTCAAGGTCCTGGAGTGGCCTAGCCAGTCTCCAGATCTCAACCCCATAGAAAATCTCTGGAGGGAGTTGAAAGTCCGTGTTGCCCAGCGTCAGCCCCAAAACATCACTGCTCTAGAGGAGATCTGCATGGAGGAATGGGCCAAAATACCAGCAACAGTGTGTGAAAACCTTGTGAAGACTTACAGAAAACGTTTGACCTCTGTCATTGCCAACAAAGGCTATATAACAAAGTATTGAGATTAACTTTTGTTATTGACCAAATACGTATTTTCCACCATAATTTGCAAATAAATTCTTTAAAAATCAGACAATGTGATTTTCTGGATTTTTTTTCCTCATTTTGTCTCTCATAGTTGAGGTATACCTATGATGAAAATTACAGGCCTCTCTGATCTTTTTAAGTGGGAGAACTTACACAATTGGTGGCTGACTAAATACTTTTTTGCCCCACTGTACATTCAGATCAGAAAAGCTAAATGCTTGGGATTCTTTATAACAACCACAGACACATAACATTTTGTCAGCTCATTTTCAAGTAAATCCCAGCTATTCAAAAAATCCTGGTTGATGGATTTCCAACCGCTGAGACCGCTGTGGATGTAATATGATACAAGGATACAATACAAGGAATACAAGGAATACAAGGAGGTTTATTGTTGTTATACAGAAGCACAACAAAATGGATTGGAGACATGTTTTCTCTCTCACTCTCCCGAGGCAGCCACCTAGGGCGCCAGATGAGAGTATAAGATACACATACATATATGCACGTATAAACTTATATACAGAAACCAGAAAAGAACACACGAGGGGAGATAGGTAAAAAAAAAAATTCCTCTCATGCAGCACCCACTGGGTGGCGCTGTTTGAGATTGAAAAAAAAGCCTTAGCAGGGGACAATAAACGAGACATGTCGAGAACTTTGTAGGGATGTGAAGTGCGATCAGTGTGTGTATGCATGCAGAGAAGAGTCAAGGACACTATCTCTGGGCCAGAACCGATTGTTATGTCTGTCCTCAGTCTGTTGGCGTCCAGTGGACAGGGGAAGGGAGGGGCTGTGCGCCTCAGCACTCACTGCTCCCGGGGAATTTAGTGCATTGGCCTTGAGGCCAGCCGAAACAAAAAAATACAAGTGATTAGATTGAAGCCGAAGAATTTCACCAGCTTCTGTTTGTCCATATGGTACACTTTTGTGGAAAGGTCCAAATTTTTTGCCAAATTGCTTAGTAATGCAATCAATCAATCACTTCTCCACACCGAGCCGAAACTGCAACTTCTCCAAGGTGGCGCCCTTCCTTCCATTTAGATCCAGCAGCGCAGCCAGTTTACGATTCAGCTCCAGAACCCCGTCAGCCAGCTTGCTGTCTCGAACTTTGCATTCCCTGTCCCGTTCGAGACTCACAGCCAGCTGGTTGCGGTACTGCATTCAGTTTGCAATCCAGATCTCCGAATCTTTTAGTCCAAGTGTTGCCAGTAGCAGCCCATCCAATCCATAACTTTAGAATTTGTCGATACATCAGGTATCCACCAACTCCGATCAGCAGGTACCCCATGATCTGTAATCCCAATATGTAAACATCCTCCACATCTTTGACTTCCAGAGCAGACAGGCATACCATCTTCCGCTCGCCCCAGAAATTCATGGTAAACCCGGCCGGATGTGTCGATTCCGGGCAAGGCCGCTCCCCATTTTTCAGCCTTAAGTTTGAAAAAACTTTGTCCAGTGTGCTGAGTGACCACGAAACCAGATCCATTTTTATAAATTTCCAGTTCATAGCAGCCAGTAAAGAAGGCACAGAGACACGAGACAGAAGCAGGAACGGAGTGGAGGGTTGAAGAAGATAAGGGAGCAGCTGTGAAATGCGACTGTCCTCGACAAGAGCAAGACATGCCTTTTGATGTCTGTACCGTCGACTTAGTAAAAATTAGACCAGGTGTCTATGTTGTTTTGTTTCTGAAAAATGTTTACAGCTGTAGCCATGTTTTATGTTATATTTTTGGAACCTTAGCCTGCCTAGTAGAGATAAAGGACCCGCCCACTCTCCTGCACACAGTTATAGTGTTTTTAAACATCCAATAACTAACGGCCCATTTGTATACATAGAGTGGGCGGGATTAAAATGTGTTCTGGAGCGAGACACTATGTGGCACTCATGCTACATTGGCTTCTGCATTAGAATAGAATAGAATAGAATAGAATAGAATAGAATAGAATAGAATAGAATAGAATAGAATAGAATAGAATAATCCTTTAATAGTCCCTCAAGGGGAAATTTAGTCATAACAGCAGCATCAGATAAACAAACAAACAGATATACAAACCGAACACAGAACATAACATAACGGAGCAAACACAATGTTTACAACGAATGAAGAAAAAAAATATATATAAGAAAAAGTATCTACAACATGTTACCATAGTTATAAAACAGTTACAAACAGTCATAAAACGGAATATTGTGCAATTTTTAAAGTAGTTAGGATATGTTTAAAATTAAAATTGAAAAAGTACAGATTTTGCATTGAACTGTGCATGAAAAAAGTAAACATGAAGCTTCCAGTAAGTTATTATGTACAGTCTGTTGTAAATAAATGTGCAAGTTACAGCAGTATTGGTGATGGGTTAGGTCTGATGTAAACCTTTATGTTTGTTGGGAGCAGTTCTGATTGTACAGTCTAACAGTTGCAAGAAGGAAGGACCTGTGGAAACGCTCCTTCATTCATTTAGGATGCAACAGTCTGTTACTGAAGGAGCTCTGCAGTTCAGTAACATTTGCATGCATGGGGTGGGAGACTCTGTCTATCAGAGATGTTACGTTCCTGTGTCTAGTTTTTTATACCTATCAGTGGTGTGTGAAGCTGTGGTTTGTGTTTAAATATTACCTCGGCTGCATGTGAACATGTTATGCTGTATGAAATCAGAAATGCTTCTTGTGCTTGCGATGATATCAGGTGACTGACAGTGAGATCATAATCGTAAGCTCCTTCTCTACTGTGACATTGAGACTTTTTAGCCCATTTTGTGAGGCATCACACATATTTCCATTAAAAGAGGAGTAAATGTGTGAGAGGTCTGCAATCTAACAGCTAATCAAATACATTAACAAACTGCTGCAGGTTGTTTTTACCACAAAACGTAATCATCAATGAGGACTGTTGTGGATGACAACATGTCTGTTGGTTAACGGGAAAATAAAACCTTATCAGTCCCACAGCGATACAGTTCTGATGTTTAAACTACAGTCGCTCCAGGATCTATGCAGAGGAACAATGACAGCTATCATTAACGAGCTGCAGCTTCATGCACCTCGTTTCAGAGAACATTGTTGTATAATTACAGAAAAATCCCTAAATTTCCACCAGAGACAATTAGTGTTGTTGCTACTTCCCAATTTTGATTTTTGGTGTATAAGGTAAATCATACTGCTGTGTGTTTTGTTGTAGAACCTGTACCAGAACCGGCTCTTGAGCCTGGCTGCCATGGCCTCCCCGACCCGGAGTGGTCAGTCCCGTCAGCGCTGTAAAGACACAGCACGTCACAGCTGTGGCCCTGAGACCTACGCTGTCAGCAGTCTGAACCAGGACACCTTCCTGCTGGGGTTACCGCGCTCCACCAGCGACACTGATCTGGTCTCACCAGATGCTCGCTCCACGCTTACTATTAGCTCTGCTTGCTACACCATTGGTCAGCCTGAAGATCTTGTTATCACGTGGGACATCAAGGAGGAAGTGGATTCTGGAGATTGGATTGGGATGTATCTTGTTGGTAAGGGAGATATCAAAATGGGTTCTGAGTTTCAGACTGCAGCATCTATAAAGCTGAGAGTTGTTCTGATGTCTGGCAAACTTTTTTAGGTCTGGTTTTAAGGACATGATGAAGAAATCTTTGCACATCTCAGTAAATCAAATAGAAACTAAAGCTGCAAGCAGCAATATGCAAGGTCAGTCACACGACTGAATGAAGATGTAGAGCCTGAAACACATTCCTACAATTCCTGTGTGGTCTTACTACATTAAGTTTCAAGTTCAAGTTTATTTATTTATAAAGCGCCAGTTCATCACAAAGTCATTTCAAGGCACTTCACAGAAAAATCAACCAATTAATAATAAAACATTTTCTATCTAAGGAACCAGCCGATTGGGCTGAATTGTTATTTCAGCACAATCCTCCATCCTGAGCAGCACAATTGGTGACAGTGGAAAGGAACGACTCCCTTTTAACAGGAAGAAACCTCTAGCAGAACCAGAACCAGAACCAGAACCTGACTCAGGATGGGCGGCCTTCTGCCTCAGCCGACTGGGGTCTGAGCTGACAGGAAAGAGACAAACACTGATGGATTTGGGCCAGTCGTCATGTCTATAGAAAGATGAACAGAGAAACAGTTAATGACAGCAATAAAGTAAAGAGAGGAACCAGCCGAATAATAAAGTAAAGAGAGACAGTATGTCCTCCAGCAGTCTGAGACTATAGCAGCATAACTAAAGGGATGGACCAGGAGAACCCAAGCTAACCCTGACTATAGGATTGTGTAAAAAGGAAAGTTTTAAGTCTATTCTTAAAACTACACAAGGTGTCTGCCTCACGGATAAAAAGTGGAAGCTGGTTCCACAGGAGAGGAGCCTGATAATTAAAAGCTCTTCCTCCCGTTCTACTTTTAGAACCTCTAGGAACTACAAGCAGACCTGCAGTCTGAGAGCGAAGTGTTCTGTTAGGAGCATATGGAACAATAAGATCTTTAATATAAGCTGGAGCTCGGTCGTTCAAGGCCTTATACGTCAAAAGTAAAACCTTAAACTTTATTCTAGACCTTACAGGGAGCCAATGAAGTGATGCTAAAACAGGAGAAATATGATCTCTCCTTCTAACTCTCATCAGAACTCTGGCAGCAGCATTTTGGATCAGCTGGAGGCCTTTAACAGAACTATTAGAACATCCTGATAATAATGAATTACAGTAATCAAGTCTAGAAGTAATAAATACATGAACTAAAGTTTCTGCATCACTTTGATTCAGAATGCTCCTAATTTTATCAACGTTACGCAGGTGGAAGTACGTCGTCATGGTAACATGCTTTATATGAGAACTAAAGGACATGTCCTGGTCAAAGATTACACCCAGGTTCTTTACCTTCTTGTTGGAGGCCAAATTAATGCCATCCAACGTTGATGACTGACTACACAACTTGTTTCTAAGGTTTTCAGGCCCAAAAGTTTTTGGACAGCAAACCCTGGCCAATATTACAAACTCCTTAAAAAAAAGAGAGAATTTTTCACAAACAACAGCTACAAATTACTTTATAAAAGAAGTGTACAGAATATAAAATACATACCTTGTCTGTGTTTCTGCTTGTGCTTTCATCACACATCTGACCAAAGGGCTGAGCTTGGCACAACTTGGTTACATCCTTGTCCAAATCCGGGGCAATGGCACCTATCAAAGGACACAGTAATGAAAACTTCATTTTTCTACTGATTTTTCTTTACTTGTTGCTTACCTAAAACAGTGATAATAATAATAACGACAACAATCATAATATTTAACGGTGCTGTGATGGAATGGAAAATATTTTATATACACTTACCTTTCACTATTTGAGTTGCCTTTGTTTTGCCATTTGCGTATTGGCGCGTAATCTCGGAATCCGGGAACAAATCCTTCACAGATGTGTTGAGCACATCCGCGAATGTGAAGGGGATGTTGCTTGCAGCTAACACCATAGCCATCTTTGTCTCTGCATAAATAACTCCCCTGGGTCTCCCTTTGTAAAGATAGTTCCAAATACTGGACTGTGACCGGTGCTGCACTGTTGCAGCCTCGTGCTTCTCAGACGCTTTGTGTGTTAGCACATCTGTTCGATGACTCTGTTCAATGGAGATGTCTGATCTGCAAAATTTGCAGAAAGCATATCCCTTCCCCTTCGAGCTTTCCAGGAGTCAAAGTCAAATTCTGTTTTCCAATCATTTCGGAACTTGCACATACATACAGTGGGGCAAAAAAGTATTTAGTCAGCCACCAATTGTGTAAGTTCTCCCACTTAAAAAGATCAGAGAGGCCTGTAATTTTCATCATAGGTATACCTCAACTATGAGAGACAAAATGAGGGAAAAAAATCCAGAAAATCACATTGTCTGATTTTTAAAGAATTTATTTGCAAATTATGGTGGAAAATAAGTATTTGGTCACCTACAAACAAGTAAGATTTCTGGCTTTCACAGACCTGTAACTTCTTTAAGAGGCTCCTCGGTCCTCCACTCGTTACCTGTATTAATGGCACCTGTGTGAACTCGTTATCAGTATAAAAGACACCTGTCCACAACCTCAAACAGTCACGCTCCAAACTCCACTATGGCCAAGACCAAAGAGCTGTCAAAGGACACCAGAAACAAAATTGTAGACCTTCACCAGGCTGGGAAGACTGAATCTGCAATAGGTAAGCAGCTTGGTGTGAAGAAATCAACTGTGGGAGCAATTATTAGAAAATGGAAGACATACAAGACCACTGATAATCTCCCTCCATCTGGGGCTCCACGCAAGATCTCACCCCGTGGGGTCAAAATGATCACAAGAACGGTGAGCAAAAATCCCAGAACCACACGGAGGGACCTAGTGAATGACCTGCAGAGAGCTGGGACCAAAGTAACAAAGGCTACCATCAGTAACACACTACGCCGCCAGGGACTCAAATCCTGCAGTGCCAGACGTGTCCCCCTGCTGAAGCCAGGACACGTCCAGGCCCGTCTGCGGTTTGCTAGAGAGCATTTGGATGATCCAGAAGAGGATTGGGAGAACATCATATGGTCAGATGAAACCAAAATAGAACTTTTTGGTAGAAACTCAACTTGTCGTGTTTGGAGGGGAAAGAATGCTGAGTTGGATCCAAAGAACACCATACCTACTGTAAAGCATGGGGGTGGAAACATCATGCTTTGGGGCTGTTTTTCTGCAAGGGGACCAGGACGACTGATCCGTGTAAAGGAAAGAATGAATGGGGCCATGTATCGTAAGATTTTGAGTGAAAACCTCCTTCCATCAGCAAGGGCATTGAAAATGAGACGTGGCTGGGTCTTTCAGCATGACAATGATCCCAAACACACCGCCCGGGCAACGAAGGAGTGGCTTCGTAAGAAGCATTTCAAGGTCCTGGAGTGGCCTNATTAAATCTAACTGATCAAAGTGTTTTGTTTTTTTTTCCTTTTTTAACTCCTTTAGGAATCCAGTGGAGCAACTCGTACATTTCACCCATCGCGGGAGACACAACCTCCTTTGGCTGGCTGTGTTGGCTCATGCTTATTGACTCCCTCTTGTACTTACTTGTTGGCGCTTACATCCGCATGGTCTTCCCAGGTAAACATTAATCACTTATTTGAGTACACTCTTATTCTGCAATACTAATTTCTTCAATTTTTTTAGGAACCTTACATGTTATCACTGAATAGTTTTCATACGTTGGGTTTATAAAATCCTATTTTTTTTAAACCCATCAGGAAAGTATGGCATCCCAGCACCGTGGTACTTCCCCTTCAAACGCTCCTTCTGGACTGACCTGTGTGGTAGCATTGGATCAAAGAGTAATAGATCCAAAGGACTTCTCTTCTCCAACATCATGCAGAAAAATCAGCCAGTCTTCCCAGAGGGCAAAGAAAAGGGTAATAAGGAAAAAAGTGTCTTGTCACTAACAGAAGTCTGATTTTCTGTACTCTACCACCTTGTTGTGGTTACATTTCCTCTCATCTCTTAATGCTTCCCTGCTCTTTTAAAGTTTGACTTAATTTCCATGTTTCTGTTAGGTAAGAGCACCCTTTCCCACAAGGCTGGGGAAGACTTTTCTGAGCTTCCTGTAGGCGTTGTGCTCCATGGTCTCACCAAGATGTACGGCGAACAAGCAGGCATTCAAAACCTCAATGTTTCCTTTTATGAGGGCCACGTCACCTCACTTCTTGGCCACAATGGAGCTGGAAAAACCACCACCATGTATGTAGGACAGTTTTTTAATCCACTTTAACATTATATACTGCATGCAGGCACTTTAAGATTAGGTGTGTGTGTCCCTTTAATCATTTTAGTGGTCTGCTGCTGAGAGGGAGATTGTTTTGTTCAAATCTGGCTAAACAAAAGCACCTCAGTAGAGATTAGTCTGATGGGTCTTCAGCAACAGGAGCACTTGTATTTACATTTTAAATGTGACTCATTTTGCTGACTTTCTTATCCAGGGGAACATGTAATAAGTGCAGCAGCAGAGAGTATTGAACAACACTAAAAAGCAAAACCCAGAAGGAATTTTACCTCTTTCAGAACTAAGAAATCTCTCTTTGAATTATACATTGACTGTAATCATCCTCTGTGTGAAGGTCCCTCCTGACAGGCCTTTATCCTCCAACATCGGGCTCCATCGAGGTTTACGGCAAAGACATGCAAGAAAACATTGAAAAGGTTCGCAAAGAGCTGGGAGTCTGCATGCAGTATGATGTCCTGTTTGATCACATGACCACCAAGGAGCACCTGCTCCTTTATGGCCAGATTAAAGCCCCACACTGGTCCACCAGAGAGCTGCATGAGCAAGTTCGCACGTAAGTGATAAATGACTTAAAGATCATCAGAGCTTAGATTTAACCGTTCCCAAGGTTTTTCCGTTTGGACCAGAAAAAAGCCACGCTCCAACTGATGTCTTCGTTCGTGTTTATTCTTCACAGTAATGAGCAAATCTTCTATCACTGAACATAGCAAACGTCACCGTGAAAAAACTAAATAAAAGACAAATATATTGTATCAGTAAAACTCACATGAAACCAAATATACAAAAAAATAAAATACAATTACCGTGTGCGCCTTCTGACCAAACTTTTAGGGGTGGTTAGTTAATTTTAGACTGCATTGTACTCGTATTTCTTCGCTCGTGCGGTCTCATTGCCGTTCTTCCTTCCCTTTCGCCCCGGAAGTACATTCCACCTCTCACGTAACAAGCATGCTAACTGTCCACACATGTAATTCCCTCTTCTACCACAAGAGGTCAGTGGCGGAACACAGAATAAAGGCTTTATAGATCTTCAGATGAAATACAGGTAATGTTCACATATGAATACAAAAACAAAACATTTCTAAGACAGCTACACTGCCACCAAAATTACAAAATATTTGTATTTATACACAAAATAAACGTGTAATTTTCCCATAACACAACCATTATAATCAACATCTTAACTGTTAACCTTCATGTAAACCCTTTACTCATGTTGTACTAGTACCACTAGTTTCTGAACTGGTCGCTCAAGAATGGACACTTGCTTTGAGCGTTCACCCTTCTTTCCCAAATCTTTTTGTCCCATCTGTATTTTAACCTTCCGCACCAAACCATCATCATCTTTGTTTGCTTCAACCACTTTTGCTAGTTTCCACTCATTTCTAGGAATGTTGTCTTCTTTGACTATCACTACATCTCCTACCTTCACATTCCTTTTGGGTGCATGCCACTGCTGTCTTAGGCTTATGCTAGTTAAATACTCCTTGCGCCACCTGTGCCAGAAATGTTCAACAAGGTACTGAACTCTGCGCCATCTCTTTCTGGCATATAAATCTTCCCTGACAAATCTCCCTGGAGGTGGAAGCGGCACTGCTTCTTTCATCGTAAGCAAATGGTTTGGCGTTAAAGGCTCAATACTCTTTGGATCACTGATTGTCTCAACAGTGAGTGGACGACTGTTTACGATCGACATGGCCTCGTAAAACATTGTTCTTAAGGAAGAGTCATCAAGTCTTCCTGCGGCTTGCGCAAGAACAGAACTCATAACACTCCTAACAGTTCTAATCTGGCGTTCCCAAACACCACCTCTGTGACTAGCATCGGGAACGTTCATCTGGAAGTCACATTGGTTTTTTGCTAAATAGGTAGCTATCTTGTCTTTGTCTAGTTCTGACAGACACCTCTCAAACTCGTTTTTGGCTCCGACAAAATTAGTACCTTGATCGGATCTAATCTGTCGTACTGCTCCTCTGATGGCAATAAAGCATCTCAGCCCATTTATGAATGAGTCAGTGGAGAGATCTTCCAGCATCTCAATGTGGATGGCCCTAGAACTCAAACAGGTAAACAAAAGCCCATAACGCTTACATTCCTTTCTACCTTGTTTGGTGATAAAGGGACCAAAACAGTCTAATCCGGTGTAAGAAAACGGGGGTGAGGGATCTACTCTATCTGCAGGTAAGTCAGCCATTCGCTGTTCTTCTGTTGACCCTCGCACCTTTCTGCATGTCACACAACTCTTAATATACGTGGCGACAACCTTGCTTGCACCTACAATCCAATAACCATTGGCTCTGAGTGTATTTAGTGTTTGTCCTCTGCCCTGATGTTGTGTGGTCTTGTGGCAATGATCAAGAATCAGCCGAGTGACAATGCCTTGCTTTGGGAGAATCACTGGATGTTTAAGTGCAAATGACGCAGTAGATTTTCTTAGTCTGCCACCTAACCTAAGAATATCATCCTCAAGAATGGGATCAAGCTGGTACAGCGTATGTGTTTTTGACAGCTTGCCTGCATTTTGACTCAACTGTTTTAATTCTTGTGCAAAAGCTTCCCTTTGTGCAGCTTTGATGAGCGCCAAGGATGCTGCTCGTCTCTCTTCAACGCCAACTGGTTCTGTCTTGTCTTCTTTTGCAAGTCTTTTTATCCTGGCAACAACATTAAGTGCTGTATTCCAGTCAGAGAATCTGGAGAACCTCTCAAGAAATCTATCTCCCTCTTGTACTTGAGTTTTTAGAGCTTTCACCTCCGGATCTCCAACTAAAAGCTCTGGAGAATGTGGCTTAGTGACAAGCTTTTGCTCCCATAGTAACTTAGGTCCAGTGATCCAGTTTGATTCTTTCAGCTCTGCCACCTTGAGTCCTCTCGATGCATGATCAGCTGGATTTTGGTCTGATTCAATGTAGAACCACTGGTTTGGGTCTGTGAGATCTCTGATTTTCTGAACTCTGTTGGCTACAAATACGTGAAAGCGGCGTGCTTCATTTTTTATGTACCCAAGCACCACCTG
This sequence comes from Pachypanchax playfairii, assembly GCA_006937955.1. Classification (NCBI taxonomy): domain Eukaryota; kingdom Metazoa; phylum Chordata; class Actinopteri; order Cyprinodontiformes; family Aplocheilidae; genus Pachypanchax; species Pachypanchax playfairii. Next base: position 4,369,639 of record SSNP01000036.1, read on the forward strand.
GGAATCTGTCCAGAAAAACTCTTCATCTATCCTCAGATCCAACTCTGCTCGGAGGAAGCTGCTCACTCCTGCGGAAACTGCTGCTGCAGTGAGCTCGAGGCGTGGTATTGTGACCACTCTTGTGGGCGCTACTCTTGCCTTTGCCATGACCAGGGCACAGTGTACTTTGTCGCTTGCTACAACTCTTATATACGAACACTGCCCATAACCACTACTGCTAGCATCCGAGAAATGATGCAGTTCTATTTTTTGTATTGAACCAATGTTTTCAGGAATGAGGCATCTTTGTATTTGAATTTCTGAAAGATTTTTCAGGTCACAGAACCATGCTTTCCATTTAGCTTCCAGTGCAGGTGGTACAGGTTCATCCCATCCAATGCCATGTTTACACATTTCCTGCAGAACTTGTTTTCCGACTAGTATGTAGGGAGAAAGAAATCCTAAAGGATCATACACGCTGGCAACAGTTGCTAGGATCCCTCTCCGAGTGGTCGGCTTTTCTTTGAGATCGACGCTGAATGAGAGCATGTCCTTTTCCACATCCCATTTGACTCCTAGGACACTTTGCATGGGAACTTCACAGTTGTTCAGATTCACATCTTTGCCATTAAAAGCACGTTCTGACTCTGGTAGGACATCCAAAACCTCTCTTTTGTTGCACATAAATTTGTGCAGGCGCAACTTGCCCTTTGCACAAATTTCTTGAGCTTGCTTGACCAGCTGTTTTGCCCTTTTGACTGAATCAACACTGATTAACCCATCATCCACGTAAAAGTTGTTGTGAATAAAGTTAGCAGCTTCTGGGTAGTTTTTTCCATGTTCACGAGCAAGAAACTTCATGCCATAGTTCGCACAGCCAGGCGAGGATGCAGCTCCAAAAATATGTACTCGCATGCGGTATTCCTTGGGTTCAGTGTCTGTTTTTCCATCCTGCCACCACAAGAACCTTAAGAAGTCTCGATCTTTGGGACTAACGTGAAAGCGGTGGAACATTTTCTCCACATCGCATGTGATGGCAACTTGGTGTTGGCGGAACCGGCAAAGCACTCCTATAAGTGTATTGGTCAAATCTGGACCGGTGAGAAGGTGGTCATTTAAAGAGGTGTTCTCACTTTTAGCAGCACAGTCAAACACGACTCTTATTTTTTCCGGTTTTCTTGGATGGTACACTCCGTGGTGAGGTATATACCACGTGTGACCATCTTGTGATGTGCCGTCTGCTTCTTCTGCATCACCATCCTCAAAGACGCTGTTCATGAATCTCACATAATCCTCCTTGTATTTTGGATTCCTTGCCATTTTCCCTTTCAAATGTTTCAGGCGTACTGCTGCAAGCTGTTTATTATTTGGAAGTTGTGGACGCTCTCTGAAAGGTAAAGGCATTTCCAAATGACCCTCATCGTTGTAGTGAACATTTTCATTCAAGAACTGCAAAAACCGAATGTCCTCCTGAGATGCGTTTCCTTCTTTGAGGTTTGTGTCATTAAAATCTGTTTCCAACACTTTTATGATAGAAGTGGGCGTGATAGATGGCAGCTCTTTCACAGTGATACGATGACATGCTCCTGTTACATCCACAGCATTTGTCCAAGGCTTAATGGATCCCACTATACTCCAACCTAAGTCTGTTTTCACTAAATAGGGGTCATAGTCATTGCCTGGTATAACCTTTCTTGGTTTTAGGGCTCTTGCGCAGTCATAACCTATCAGAAGTGCTGCAGGACAGTCATACAGGTTGGGCATTTCTTTTGCAATACAGCGCAAGTGAGGCCACGCCTTTGCTGTGTCACAAGTGGGTATACTGTGTTGTTCAAGGGGAATGTATTCACGGGTGTATGTGGGTGGTAGCTCTATGTACTCTTGTGAGTGGTACCCTCTTACTTTAAGCCCTTTCACCCTGTGACTTGGTATAATCAAACCCCTGTCTGTCATTGTTGTAAGCTTTAACTTGACTGGTTCTGCAACTGCTTGAATCTTGTCACAAACGCCTTGGTCAATGAATGTATTGCTGCTTTGTGTGTCTAGCAGAGCATAAACCAAAGTTTCTTGTTCTTTACCTTTTGTGCAAGACAGCCAGACAGGAACAACCATTGAAGTTCGATCACTACGATCCATTCTCACATTGTTTGACACAGCAGAAGCATTCTCTTCCAATGGCTGTGTTTCCAGTTTGTCCACATGTGGGCGATCTACATGAAATGGAGTAGGATGACTTTTCCTGCAAATATTACAGTTAGCTCTTTGGCGACAGCTTTTGGAAATGTGTCCAACTCTGAGGCAGCTGAAACACATGTTATTATTGGTGACAAATTTCTTCTTTTCCTCGAGTGACATTGCTGCGAATTTTCCACATTTGTAGATGAAATGACTTTCCTTACAGCAAATGCATTCAATCTGTTTTTTGTTCCGGACTGGAGAAGGGTTGGGCTTTGTTTCATTGCTCTGTGTAGCACAAGAGGACTCAGAGTTTTTGGTTACCTTAGTTGTGACTAGAGCATTCACCTTGACACGTTTCTGTTCTTTAACTGGGTTTTCAAGCGTCCTTAATGCAAACAGAGAAGAGACTGGGTTACATGCTATTCTCGCTTCTTCCGCCACAAACTCCGCAAACTCAGCAAATCCTGGATATCCCTTTCCTTCATCCAATATCTTTGTCACATGTCTGTTCCATCGAGCAGTTGCCCAGTCAGGAAGTTTCAAGAGTATTTTCTGGTTTTCCTCACAATCGTCTAAGACTCTGAGACCTTGCACGTGGGGCATAGCATTTTTACAGGAAATAAGAAAATCACTGAACTCTCTTAATCTTAGCGACTCCTTTGACCCAATCTTTGGCCAACTGCTTAGTTTTCCTCGGAATGCTCTCTGCACTATAAAAGGATGGCCATAACGTTTATTCAAGGCATCCCAAGCCTGAGTGTAAGCTTCCTCATCGCTACGGTAGAAAGTTCCCTGTAACACAGTAAGAGCTTCTCCACTTATGTATTTTTTCAAGTAGAACAGTCTACGTGCGGAATCTGCACAGCTTGTCTCAATAAGAGCCTTAAAACATGTGCTCCACTCAATGAATCTCAGTGGATCTCCAGTGAATACAAACGGCTCTGGATCTGGAAGTCTCGTCATCGTTAGGGATTCTCTTAGTGCTTCAACTAGGGACACTTCGCTTTCTTTCGCTGCCATACTATTGTCACTCTTTCGGGGGGGCAAAACCTTTTCAGGAATCTGAGTGTTTCTTGCAGCAAGAAATGGAGGAGGAGCTGCACTCAGAAGAACTTTGGGCGAGCTACTGTGTGTCTGAACTGCAGACTGACTTGAAGTGAATTTTACTTCACTCTCTCCTATTTCAGCATTCACTTTTGATTCTTCTTCAGTATACACATTATATTCTGCCTCTATTGCCTCAAGATCTCGTCGACTTTCCAGCATTTTTAACCTTTCCTGTTGAGCCACAATCTCTTGTCTTTGGGCAGAGATTTCTGTTTCTCTATTAATCTCAGCTCTTTAAGCGGCTAAACGCGCAGCTGCTTCAGCCCGTTTTGCACTTACATGACTGCTTTGATGGCTTGAACTGTGCTGGCTCCTTTCAGCCCTTGATACTGTTGAACCGTAAATTGATTTTGCATCCTCTCTTTGCAGCAACATCTGGAGTGATTCTGTTACTGCTTCAGTATCAAACTCCTTTTCTACATCAGCATATCGCCTTTTCAACAGCAAAATGATCTCAGCAGAGACTGAAGTACAGCTGTCCATTTTTCTCCTAACATCTTGAGATGGTGCAGTTAATGTACGTATGGACTCATACTCACGTTTAACGTTTGACTCACATTGTTCAACAGAATGAATCCTGTCCGCTAGCTCTACTTTGGAGCATTGTGCTTTGAGCTTTGACCTGGTCAGTTGAACTTCTGTCTTAAAGTGCATGTAAGTTAACAAGAATGTTCTCTCCTTGTTTATCAACTCATCTTTCTTAAGTTCAAACATCTTCACAGTCAGATGTCTCTCTCTCTCAGAACGTCTTACTTCTGCTTCACTACGACCGCCTGGCATTTTGATTTTTTGTATTTCTAAATCTGCACAAATATCCCCAATACGTGCTTCAGTCTTTTCCTTTTCTGACTCCTCAAGGTCCTTTTGTAGTTTGTCTTCGGACTCCTAATGTCCAAAAAATGCCTTACTTATAATAAGGCTTTTTTTTTTTCAAATTTTCATTGATCTTAAAGAAAGTGAATTAAATATAGTTAGATGTGTTTTTCAGGCCCCTCTGATGCTAAAAATGCAGGAATTACTCTAAAAAAGCAACTTTTTTTCGGACCCCTGATGTCCAAAAATGCCTTACAATAGTAAGGTTTTTTTCTTCAAATTTTTAATGATCTTAAAGAAAGTGAATAAAATATAGTTAGATGTGTTTTTCAGGCCCCTCTGATGCTAAAAATGCAACAATTACTCTAAAAAAGCAACTTTTTTTTGGACCCCTGATGTCCAAAAATGCCTTACTATAGTAAGGCTTTTTNTTTAACCGTTCCCAAGGTTTTTCCGTTTGGACCAGAAAAAAGCCACGCTCCAACTGATGTCTTCGTTCGTGTTTATTCTTCACAGTAATGAGCAAATCTTCTATCACTGAACATAGCAAACGTCACCGTGAAAAAACTAAATAAAAGACAAATATATTGTATCAGTAAAACTCACATGAAACCAAATATACAAAAAATAAAATACAATTACCGTGTGCGCCTTCTGACCAAACTTTTAGGGGGTGGTTAGTTAATTTTAGACTGCATTGTACTCGTATTTCTTCGCTCGTGCGGTCTCATTGCCGTTCTTCCTTCCCTTTCGCCCCGGAAGTACATTCCACCTCTCACGTAACAAGCATGCTAACTGTCCACACATGTAATTCCCTCTTCTACCACAAGAGGTCAGTGGCGGAACACAGAATAAAGGCTTTATAGATCTTCAGATGAAATACAGGTAATGTTCACATATGAATACAAAAACAAAACATTTCTAAGACAGCTACAACAACATTGTTGTCCAGGTGAAAATCAGGAGAAATTTGGGAGAAAGTTTGATCAGAGATATTTTTGGGAGGGGCACTGAAATTAAGGAGTCTATCTGCAAAATCGGTAGAGTTGACATGTATGAGCCCTCGTCACTCCTGTAACTATCCAACCAGGATAAGAGCCGCTTGTTTTAAAAATAGGCACAGAAAACAAAAAACAGAGTTAACAATCTTCTCAGTGTATAATTATACATATGACTGTTTTAAACTCTAGATACATGTACTACTACTACTATTACTACTACTACTGTCATTTAGCAGACGCTTTTATCCAAAGCGACTTACATTGAGAGAACATACAAGCAAGAATTCAAAGAGAAGGAAACAATATAAGGAGGCGGACTGTTTGGAGTCCAGTTTAATTCCGACGCTGATACATCAAGTGTATCAAATATTTTTTTTTTTTTTTTTTTTAGTGAGAGATAAATTCTCAAATCGATATCATAAATCATAAATTAATCGTACATTAAGACTGAAAGTGTTCTTTAAAGAGGTGAGTCTTAAGTCTGCTCTTAAAAGTAGCTGCCGACTCTGAGGATCGGACCGAGTTTGGTAGAGGAGAAGAGTTTGGAACATGATCTCATGCCACGTTGTGGTGGAAGCGCTAGGCGTCTTTCAGCGGCTGAGCGTAGCTGACGCGTGGGAATGTAGGTTTGGATGAAGGAGTGAAGGTAAGTAGGAGCTGTGTGTGTTAGAGTCTGGTAAGCCAGAAGCAAAGCTTTGTATTTGATGCGTGCTGCAACTGGAAGCCAGTGCAGGGAAATGAGCAGCGGAGTGACATGAGCCCTTTAAGGCTGGTTGAAGACCAGACGTGCTGCTGCGTTCTGAATCATCTGCAGAGGTTTAACCGAGGACGCCGGAAGACCGGCCAGCAAAGAGTTGCAGGGGGGCATGTAATTTTTATTAAAAAAAAAGAGGAAACATCTGACCTCTGGAATTACCAACCAAGGTCACATTACAAAGTTTTAAATTCAACTTTTTGATTGTCCACCAGAATAAACAAATACATTATTTTAAAATCATCCAATGGGATTTCCTGATGTTTTTTCAGATTCTGTCTCACACAATTGATGTGAACCTGTGATAAAAATTACAGACTCTCATCTTTTGAAGTGGGACAACTTAAAAAATTGGTGGCTGAGCAGATACCTTTTGCCTCCACTGTATGTAGCCTATATTAGGATCCAACCATAATCCTCAATTAGCATTTTAATGCACATCCTTTAGTTTTTGTTTGAGTTATTACAGTTTTTCTTCAAATGGCAAGAAGTCAAAGTTTGAGGTTAGGCCACGCCCTTACCATTAAACTTTTGGAAAGTCTTTTAAAAACTTTTAACCCCCATGCCTTCAGGCTGTACTTGGAGACACGAAAACTTCCAAATATTGCAGTTTTTCCAAGATGGCAAACTTCCTGTTTGGTTTAGGCCATACCTCCAAGAGTATTTTGGTACTAATAACATGCTATATCACGTCCCCAAATGTCATAGTTCTGCATGAATGTGGTCACCGGGGCTCCCTCAATTGGTGGCACCGTTGAGACAATTTGTTCCACTTCTTCTTGATCCCTTCAAAATACATGTTCATATTCCCTTGGGGGGTACGCAAAATATCATTAGTTTTTATATAAGATAAGGTAAGAAATACTTAATTAATTCCTCTGAAAGGTTCCCTTCAGGAAATTGAGCAGTAAAAACATTATACAGTATGGCACTGCTTGATTTTGAAAAAAAAAAACACCTTGGCCTGGGAAAACAGTGACAGACAAAACACTCTGAGGACCGTCGGGGGGCATGTGCGCAATCAGTGTAGTGAGATGTGTGTGAGAGGTTATGAAGGACGCCATCTCTGGCGATGCTTCAGATGTTATGCTGACCTTTACAGTCTGTTTACCACAGTCCATGGCACCAGATGGGGGAGGGGGAAGGAGGGGGGCTGTGTGTGTCAGTGCTAGATGCTCCAGTGGATTTTGAATGTTGGCCTTGACGGCCAGCCAAAATGAGACAAGAGAGATTAGGGGCAGAGCTGAAGAATTAAACAGTTCTTTGAGTCCTTATGGTGCACTTTGAGTGGAAAAATCCAAAACAAACGAATTAGACCCAAATTACATAAACAGCAGACAATTAATTGATCAATCACTTCTCCACTTCGAGCCAAAACTGCAACTTCTTCAAGGTGGCACCTATCCTTCCAGTGAGATCCAGCAGAGCACCCAGTTTGCAGTTCAGCTCCAGAACCCCATCAGCCAGTTTGTGGTCCTGAACCTCCCAATCCCATTCGAGATTTGCAGCCTGCTGTTTGCGGTACTGCTCCAAGACAGCATCCAGTTTGAGATCCAAATCTTTTAGTGCAAGTGTTGCCAGATAAGGCCCAAATGGTCCACAACTTTAGAATTTGTAGATACCGCCAGCGCAAGTCAGCAGGTATCCCACGATCAATAATCCAAATCTGTACACATCATCCACGTCTTCCACAACCAGAAAAGACAGGAATACCATCCTCCATTCGCCCCAGGAATCCATAGTAAACCCGACTGGAAGGGTCGACTCCGGGCATGATGGCTCCCCCTTTGCCAGCCTTAAATTTGAAAGAAACTTTGTCCAATGCATTGGGTGACCACAAAACCAGATCCATTTCAATTTCAATTTGAAACAGCCAGCAGAGAGAAACACAATGCAGGCAGAAGCAGGAAAAAGGCAAGTGGGGGGGGCAAGAGGGAGCAGAGAGAGGGCGTGTGTCCTCAGCAGCGGGTGGAGATGGAAGTGTGTGGGAAGGACATGTGTCCCCCACTTCTAAAAAGTAGTTTTTGCCCCCCCCATACTTTCCCAACAGTGCACTAAGTACAGTTTAGATATCTGATCAGCGCAACTCATCCTGCTTTTTCCCAAATTGAAAGTGTGTCATGCTGAGCCCAGTCCTCCTCAGTCAGCCTCTGATGACACACTGGTAGGTGTAGTGGCTCCTGTGCAGTGTGCACCTGACAGCGGCTGCTCATGTGCAAGCGGCAGTCGGACACACATTGGTGAATTAGCAAAATAAAGTAGCTGCTTTAGCAGCTCCCGGCCCGGGAGCAAGATCGTCCAGTCCTGGGTTAAACACAGTATGTCACAAACAAAACAATGACCACGGTCTCAGCCCGTTTTTCTCTCCTACAGACCACCGCTAACTCAGGTCAGATGGCTTTCAGAGTGAGGACAGACAGTGGGCTGATCACATTGAAAGTATGTCACCCCCCACTTTTAAAAGGCTTCTGATGCTGCTGCCTTCGCACCATCTTTGGTGCGAAGGCAGCAGCCTAATATGATCAGTGTGTTCATGAAATGTCTCTGCTTTGGTCTGAGTGGAAATGCTTCATTTGGTTGAAAATGGCCACTCATTCACTTTATAGTGCACTCTTTCTCGAGTCATGACTCCTCTATACAGTGGAGATTTGGAACAAAGCCAGAGTAATTTTACTGTTTGTATGAGCATAAAGTATATAGTAACACTGAGGTTAGAGCTCCACCTCACAGAGGAGTTGGATCTCAGTGTGAACCAGAAGTCTGTTTAAGGGCCTCTTCTGGGATGATGTTGTGTTACAAACTGTCCAGTGTGTTGAGAAGTCACCAAGCAGTGCTAGAAGTGATGAAAACTGACTATTTTTCCAACTGAATTGTTGGTGCTGATGATCTCAGAAGGATGAAAAGAACACGGTGGCTTTCTCTTTCTCTTTAGATGAGATTCTGTCTGAGAATTTTCTGGACTACAAGAACCGAGGTATCAGTGGATCTCACAAGGGACAAATCATTTGGAAGATTGATTCCAGCTCACACTTCAGCAACTGTAAGTAGGAAAACTGAAGCCCACATACTTAGACACACTGGTGTCTGAAATCTACACACACTGATGCATACAACGTTCCCACACATACACCAAAACACACAAAAGTACGCAAGTAATCAAATATTGTTGTACAGAAATGTCCAAGAGAATCACAGTCAGTGACGTCACTCTGCCTGTTAAATCTCTGAAGGGCTCATGATTTGTGATGCCTTCCAGAGTTTCCATCTGACCGGTGCAGGGTCTGTCCCCAGTCTGTTGGTGGCACAGGGTCTCTGGGGTCATCAGTCCCTAGTACTGGGCTCAGACCAGCTCCAGTTCCAGGTTTTGCTTTTATGTTTTGCCTGACCTTTATTATTCTTAAAACTACACAAGGTGTCTGCCTCACGGATAAAAAGTGGAAGCTGGTTCTACAAGAGAGGAGCCTGATAACTAAAAGCTCTTCCTCCCATTCTACTTTTAGAAACTCTAGGAACTACAAGCAGACCTGCAGTCTGAGAGCGAAGTGTTCTGTTAGGAGCATATGGAACAATAAGATCTTTAATATAAGCTGGAGCTTGGTCGTTCAAGGCCTTATACGTCAAAAGTAAAACCTTAAACTTTATTCTAGACCTTACAGGGAGCCAATGAAGTGATGCTAAAACAGGAGAAATATGGTCTCTCCTTCTAACTCTCATCAGAACTCTGGCAGCAGTATTTTGGATCAGCTGGAGGTCTTTAACAGAACTATTAGAACATCCTGATAATAATGAATTACAGTAATCAAGTCTAGAAGTAATGAACTAAAGTTTCTGCATCTCTTTGATTCAAAATGCTCCTAATTTTATCAACATTATGCAGGTGGAAGTAGGTCGTCATGGTAACATGCTTTATATGAGAACTAAAGGACATGTCCTGGTCAAAGATAATACCCAGGTTCTTTACCTTCTTGTTGGAGACCAAATTAATGCCATCCAACGTTGATGACTGACTACACAACTTGTTCCTAAGATTCTCAGGCCCAAAAGTCACAACCTCTGTCTTGTCTGAATTTAAAAGCAAAAAATTAAGCATCATCCAACATTTTACATCATGAAGACAAGCTTGTAATCTCTGCAGCTGGTTGGTCTCATCAGGCTTCATTGATAGATATAACTAAGTATCATCAGCATAAAAATAGAATTTTATACCATGTGGTCTAATAATTTTACCAAGCGGTAACATATATATAGTAAAGAGGATTGGTCCAAGCACTGAACCCTGAGGAACTCCATGACTGACTCTGGTATATGAAGAAGATTCATTATTTACATGAACAAACTGGAATCTTTCAGTTAAATATGATTCAAACCAGTTTAATGCTGTTCCCTGAATTCCAATATCATATTCAAGCCTCTTCAATAGGATCTTATGATCTATAGTATCAAACGCAGCACTGAGATCTAACAGGACAAGTACAGACAAGTCCACTGTCTGAGGACATGAGAATATCATTAGAAACTTTCACCAGTGCTGTTTCAGTGCTATGATGATCTAAATCCTGACTGGAACTCTTCAAAAAGATTATTACTGTGTAGATGATCACATAACTGGTTTGCAACTATCTTTTCTAGAATTTTTGAGATGAAGGGTAAATTGGATATAGGTCAATAATTACGTGGAGATCCTGGATCAAGATCAGGTTTCTTAAGTAAAGGTTTAATAACAGCAACCTTAAAGGCCTTAGGCACATATCCATTCATTAAAGACATATTGATCATGTCCAATATCCATGTGTTAATCAATGGGAAGACATCTTTAAAAAGTCTGGTTGGAACAGGATCCAACATACATGTAGATGGTTTAGAAGAAGCTATAATTTGTGTTAACTCATTAAGATCAGCTGGACAGAAACTGTCAAAACATGATTCAGATTCTAAAGCTGCTTCACTGGACAATGAACCAGAGACAACAGTGGGAAGGACATTATAGATTTTTTCTCTGATTGAATCTATTTTATTAGTAAAGAATTCCATGAAGTCATCACTACTGAGGGTTACAGGGATACACGTTCAACAGAAGTTGGGTTTTTATTAATCTGGCTACAGTACTAAACAGAAACCTGGGATTGTTCTTGTTCTCCTCTATGAGGGACGAGTAATACTCAGTTCTAACCCTACGAAGGGCTCTTTTGTATATGAGCAGACTATCTCTCCAAGATAAATAAACTTCTTCTAGCTTAGTGGAACGCCATTTCCTTTCTAACTTTCTTGAAGTTCTTTTTAGCATACGCAGCTCCAAATTAAACCAAGGAGCCTCCTCTGGCTGATTACCTTCATTTTCAGAGGAGCAACTTTATCCAGTGACGTGTGCTTTGAAGCTGTAAAATTATCAGTAAGATCATCAATTCGCCAGTCTGCAAAATCTTTGTAGCTGCTCTCTGTTATATTATTCTTCTGGAATGAAGATAAAGCTAATGGAATAGATTCTTTGAATTTAGTTACAGCATTTTCTGATAAACATCTACGGTAGTTAAAGTTTCTATCTGGAGCGGTGAGGTCCATCATTGTAAACTCAAAGGTTATTAAAAAATGATCAGACAAGACAGGGTTGTGAGGAAACACTATCAGCTGTTCAATCTCTACGCCATAAGTCAGAACAAGATCAAGAGTATGATGACAGGAGTGAGTTGGTCTGTTTACATTCTGAGAGAAACCAACTGAATCCAAAAGATCATTAAAAGCTATATTCAAACTATCACTTTCAACATCAACATGAATATTGAAATCTCCCACTATAATGACTTTATCAGATTTCAATAATAGTTCTGATAAAAAGACTGAAAATTCAGACAAGAACTCAGAATAAGCACCTGGTGGACGATATACAACAACAAGTAAAATAGGTTCCTCTGATTTCTAGTTTGGGTGAGAAATACTGAGGGTCATAAATTCAAAAGAATTATAACTAATAACTGGTCTAGAGCTAATCAATGGACCTGACTGGAAAATAGCTGCTACTCCTCCTCCTCGACCTGTTGCTGGAGGAACATGAAGATTAAGGTAGTTAGAAGGAGTCGATTCATTAATACTAACATGATCCTCCTGCTGCAGGTTTCTGTAAGACAAAATAGATCAATATGATGATCAATTATCAGATCATTAACTAACAGAGATTTAGATGAAAGAGATCTAACATTCAGTAAACCACATCTAATGGTTTTATTTACAGCTTTTATATTAGTAACTGTGTTTATTTTAATCAGATTTGTATTATTTATTTTTCTAGAACAAAATATTTGTTTATTTAATTTGAACCGTGGTTGAGCAGACACCGTCTCTATAGGAAAGTGGGAGGGTAACGACAGAGAAGCTGCAGAGAGGTGTGTAAGACTACAACTCTGCTTCCTGGACTGGACCCTGGTCTGGACCCTGGACTAAACCCTGGAATAAACCCTGGACTGGACTGGACTGGACTGGACTGGACTGGACTGGACTAGACAAGACAAGACTAGACTGGACTGGACTCTGGTCTGGACCCTGGATTGTCACGGTTTTGGAGGAGTAATAAATTCAGCCACATTTCTAGAAAGGAGAGCTGCACCATCCAAAGTAGGATGGATGCCGTCTCTCTCGATCAGTCCAGGTTTTCCCCAAAACATCTTTCAATTATCGATAAAGCCCACGTTGTTATCGGGACACCATCTAGACAACCAGCGACGAAACGAAGACATACGACTAAACTTGTCATCATTTCTCAGATTAGGGAGGGGACCAGAGAAGATTACAGAGTCTGACATTGTTTTAGCAAAGTTAGACACCGAAGCAGCATTAACCTTAGTGACCTCCGATTGGCGTAACCGGGTGTCATTACTGCCGACGTCAGTAACAATTTTACTGTATTTACGCTTATCCTTAGCCAGCAGTTTCAGGTAGCCTTCTATGTCGCCCGCTCTGGCCCCCGGAAGGTATTTGACTATGGTCGCTGGTGTCTCTAATGCCACATTTTGGACTACGGAGCTGCCAATAACCAGAGCCTGTTTCTCAGCGGGTTTGTTACTGAGTGGGGCTAAAACGTTTGAAACGTGGACCGGGTCCAATGGTGAACCGGGGGCTGCTTAGGACTATGCTTCTATGCCAATAGAACAGACAAAGCAACAACCAAACAGTACAACTGAGACAAACAGGAAGTGACACAATACATCTTACCACGAGATCTCAGCCACTAATGCGGTGAAGGTGAAGGTCTTTAAGGACCTTAAGAGGTCTGTCGTCATTAAATCAGTCAACAGTTAAATAAACCAGAGTAGATAAAAACCCACAGCAGATTGAATGGTCTCATCACACAGACACAAACATGACTCCATCTTTTAGAAAAATTTAGTTTGATTACATAAAGTTAACAATCTGTAAATCCCTCCACTGTAGTGCTGGCAGGTTGGATAAAGATTGGGTTAGAGCTGGTTTCATTTTGTGAACATGAAGAAGACTCGTCTTCTGTCAGATCAACAGAGACTTAATTACTGTTCATTCTAACAAAGCTCTGACCTTAATGTGACCCCTAGTCTCCTGCTGAGGACACAGTCTGAGCTTTGTTTGAAATATTTAAAGCTGTCACAACAGCAGCAGAGCAAACTTCCTTTATCAACTGGAATCTGATTTTAAATTCTGACCAAACATGTCTGAACTGTCATTTCTTAATGTAAAATGATTGTTGTTTGAAACACCGACATTAAAGACAGTGAATAATATGCATTTTATCTCATTTTTCACACACAAAGGAGCATTTGAATATTCAAGTGTAAAAGGATTCATAAATAAAAAGACAAATTAAAGTCACAGTTATGTTGTATGTCTTCCACAGGTGAGACCCAGGTGTGCTTCAGGTACTACCACGGTGTGACTGGAGCTCTGAGGGCCACCACTTCTAGTATAACCATCAAGAAGGGCTGCGAAGCTGTAAGTTTTATCCCATTCTCAAGCAGTATTCTGGGAATTCTGTGTTCCAGCTCATTTTACAAAGTTACAAACATTCAAGTCATCACTGTGCACTTTTACCAGACACCAGACTTTGTTGTCCAAAAACCTGAATTTGCTGAGAAAACTTAGGTGGTTAAAGGGTTCCACTTGCCACCGTGTATGATACAGACTAGCTGCTAAGCATTATGCAGATCTAGCATGGAAAAAATCTTGTCTTCATGAAGTTGTTTGGAAGCTGGGTTAATCGTAGGAGTGGTAGAACACCTTGGGCACAGTGAGGAAAACCTTGTGAATGGTTGCACCCTCTGCTGAGATGACAGGACTCTGACCTGGACTGAAAGTCTGAGGTGTACAGTGTGAAAAGGAATGGTGAGAGTACAGTCCCCTGTGGTGCTTCTGATCACCTGGTCAGACATACAACTCTTCAGTCTCACAAACTGTAGTCTGTTTGTGAGGTAGTCCTTAATCCAGGTGACTGTGGAGGCCTCCACCTGTGTCTTCTGGAGTTTTTTACAGGGTAGAACACTCTCAGCACATCTTGCCACTAACTGCTCCAGCACTGATACTAATAATATAAACTATGGACATGTTAAAGAAGGGTTAGAAGTGTCTAGGTGGACTATCAACTGTGCCATTTGGCTCCTGTATACAAACAGCTTAGAGAAACTTAGAGGTTGTGTTTGAAATATCCAATTATGCACTATATTCTGCACTATTTCATAATCCATCCCTCCATTACCCAAAGCTCGTGACTATAGATGAGGGTAGGAACAACTTGTGAATCGAGAGCTTTGCTTTTTGGCTCAGCTCCCTCTTCACCACGACAGACCAGTACAGCACCCGCATTACTGCAGAAGCTGCACAAATCCACCAGTCATTCTCACACTCCAGTCTTCCCTCATTCGTGTTTCATGATTCATGTCTTAAAATGATCATAGTTTTCCAGATTTTCCCATCTTTAAACAGAAAACGCCTGTGATGACTATGACTGTGTCCAAATTCAGGGTCTGCATACTTCAAAGGACCCGGTCTACCCGGTCGATGTGGGCCGTGTACTTCTTCGACTGGGTAGACCAGATGTTAACAGCTGTGAATTGGGATAGGTCTAGCCTTCAGATGAACTCCCGCCCCCACCCCCGCAAATGTGCTGTCACCTAGCAACCGTGACGACTCTGGCCTGAACAGTTAAAACTGCTTAAAAATGTTTGAAGAAACTGTCTTTAGTTGGTTAATGCTGCAATAAATATGTGGACTGTTATTTTGTTTTTCTTTTTTATTAGAAAAATAAGGCTCTTCTGCCTTCTGTATTTTTATTATTTCATTTTTACCTTGAATATTTGTTCATAGCTTAGAAATTAATGTAGCAGGTTTATATATGTTTAACAAAAAGTTGTTAATATAGGTGTTAAAGTGATTTTACACATTTATTTTTGATAATGTACAACATTTTCTTCTTTTGGCCCGAAAAGATATAAAACTACGGTCGCAATAAAAGAAAAAAATGAACAGAGCTGCTTACGGGACCTGCCTTACGAGCCAAGACCGCAATACAAGTACTATTCAAATCAGGGAAAAACAGGCTGGATTTGTCGGCGGGAGTCGAAGGAGTCTTCGAATTGGGACAAGCCTAGTCACGGCGCTGTGATGTAACCGGCCGACAAATCCAGCCTTCGAAGTACGCAGACCCTGAATTTGGACCCAGCCTATATCTGTCATGTGCAGTTCTGGTTTTCATTTGATTAAAAAGTACATTTTATTCAATTCATTTTAAAAATCCACATAACTTTATAAGAGTAAAAATGTTATTATATGCAGGCTTATGGTTTATGTGTTTATTTATTTCAAGTTTAAATATTTAAATTTAGTGAAAGTTTGATGTTAAATTACTATCATTTATGTAAGAAATAATGGAGTAATTAATATTAGGATCGCTCTAATCTCCAGGTAAAAGATTTGGACAATTAGAACATTTTTTGTTGTTTTACTGTCCTTCCTGATCCTGTCAGCCATCCTCTGGTATCAAGCAGCTGCTGATTGAATTTCCATGTTTGCCTTTGAAATGTGCTGCTGTGGGCTCCTGGAAAATGCTGATGGACTCAGAACTTGATCTATACGTTCTTCCTGGGAACAAAGAAATATAAATAACCACCAAAAGAGAGGCAGCAGGACAAGCAGAAACAGTCCTGTCCAGGTAGATCTGACAGGTTCCCGAGCTAAACAGTAAAGGGGAAGATGGAGAGCTTTACCTGGACAACCAAGGGTTTACTGTAGCTGGTCAGAAGCTATCAGATGCTTATCTGTATGTGTGTGTGTGATGGACGGGATGCGTCTCCAGCTGGGACTGCTGTTTCCACATCGTCCTGAAAGAAGGAGAGGCAGGAGGATGAGGCTCAGCTGGATAGCCAGGGTAACTCTAAATATTCATTCATTCTTCTATACTAAGTCTCTCCCATCCCCTCGGTCACATCCTGACTGTCCCTTTCCTGAGACACACGGGGATGAGTTTCAATGTATGAGAACCTGCTTTTTAATATATTTTTAAAAGTAACTCTATATTATATGTTTGTATCAAACAAGTTGACTGTACAACACTAAGTTTATGGAAAAGAATGTGCTTTTTTTTTAGCAAATTTTCTGATAAAATATTTTGATATGCCTTTATTGTCCAACGAGGGGAGATTACTTGGAGATACAGAGAAAAGCTTGACCGTCACTCTCCCGGCTGCCAGGCCCTTAAGGTCAGCCCACATAGCTCAGGTCAGCAAGGGTAACACAGGAGAATACACACATACATATACACAGTGGCGGCTGGTGAAATATATTTTGGGTGGTGCTGCATAAATCCAATTAAGTGACGGTCAATAAAAAATTTGTAAAGATGAGTTAATGTAAACCCTGTATAAAAATAAATTTTCAACTTTAGTTAAATATTTAACAAAGACTTTATTTAATTGGAAAATAAAAAAATAATCACCAGAACAGGTTAATGTAGTCAACCAAACAGACATATTTTGTGTATTAACATTAAATGTTGTATTTTAAGTAATATATAATATAAACATTAAATACATTTGGTCATTTTAATTGTCCAGTACTAGATAAACCTCCACAGTTGTGTCCAGTGTGTCTCAGGAAACGTCCCACTGTGCTGTAGAGACAGTTCTCCATGCAGCAGGTCACACTGACGAGATGCTGAGTGAAGACAAAACACTCCTCAATGTGCAGCAGGATGGTGTCACACACCTGGAAAACTGGTTTTATATTATAATAAACTTACAGACATCTACTAGTTATAATATTAAACTTCCTAACAACTTGTTTTTCTTTACAGACTTCTCTATCACTGGGTTTAACAAGTTTCCCTTCTGTTCAGTTTTATTCTACCAGAAAACAAAAAGAAAACATTGTTCTTACTTCTGTTATCCACGTGTCTCCTGGTGTTCTCTTCTTTATATTTTCCCTCCTCACTCCTGTAACCATCCAGGATCGGAGCTGCTTGTTTTAAACAAACCCAGTTAGCATAGCTACATCCAGCTAGCTCCGAGTGAAGCCTCGACTGCTTTCCTTTCTCATTTAACGGCTGTTTGATAGCAGATAATCTCGCGGTACTTAACGTGGTTTTGGGCGCTTCAAAAATCGCCCTTCGTGAAGTTATTTTCTTGGCGTTTATTGGCTAAATTAAAATTTTCCGTTTGGCAATGCAGATCTGCTATTGGCTAATTCGATCGAAAGAGCCCGCCTCCTGAGGGAGCGCTCTCCAGCACCCCAGAACAGAACTACACATATGAGAAGTGAATAGGCAGGAGGAAATCATGATTTACAAAGTAATTTCTGTCTTTCAGAAATCATTTATACAATCTTCTCAGTATATAAATATACACTCACTGGCCACTTTATTAGGTACACCTTGCTAGTACCAGGTTGGACCCCTTTTGCCATCAGAACTGCCTTAATCCTTCCTGGCATAGATTCAGCAAGGTACTGGAAACATTCCTCAGAGATTTTGGTCCATTTTGACATGATAGCATCACACAGTTACTGCAGATTTGTTGGCTGCAAATCCAATATGTGAATCTCCCGTTCCACCACATCCCAAAGATGCTCTATTGGATTGAGATCTGGTGACTGTGGAGGTCATTTGAGTCCAGTGAACTCATTGCCATGTTCCAGAAACTTTTAGTCCTGAAACGTGTAGATTTTCATAAAAGTTTCTCTTGTACCGTAGATTACTAAATAACAGAAAAAGGCAGAAACTTTTTTTTTTTTGCTTTTGAAAGAAGAAAGACTAAAATTTGTGCTGATGGTATCAGAATTCACGTAGTCATAGGAGAAAATATTCTGTGAGTCTTCAAAAATCAGTAAAAATGCTAAATATCTCTGGCACTGACGGGGATATGAAATCTGAAAGTGGCTGGCACTGAATGAGCTAAAATGCTTGGGTGTTTGGATCACATACTGATGTGGTTAGGATCTCAATGGAAGGAAGGATGTCATCTTGGAGAAGCTGCAGGTTCGGTTCAGTGTGGAGGAGTGATTGATTGGCTGTTTTTTATGTGATTTGGTCCATTTCGGCTGTTTCAGATTCTCCACTGGAAAAAGTGCACCATAAGAAACTGAAAGGGGCGCTGAATTCTGCAGTTCTGTCTAAAACCAAAGGTCAACACTTCAAACTCCACTGAGGAGAATGCAGATGGGACACTCGGTTCCCCTCCCCCGCCCCCTCTCACTCCAAATGCCCAGCTGGAGCAGACATACTTTCAAGGACAGAGATTTCCTGACAAAAACATCTGAAAGCATTGTTCAGCGACGGTGTTTACATTCTTTCAACACATTCACACAATCATACATCACAGACACGCCCCCTCAATGACCTCATCGTGTGTGTGGTATCTGTTAAACCCCCCCTGCTGGAGTTTTTTTTTATTGCTTCCACTCAGCGCCCCCTTGTGGGCACTGGATGTAAGGAACTTTTTTTTTTCCTCCTCCTGACCTCATGTAGTCTCATTCATCTGTTTTTTTCTCGAACACAAAGGTTTATGCGTGCTTTTGTACATGCAGTGGCGGCTGGCCAATAGAGGGCGCTAGGGCGCCGCTCTCCCTATTATAAACATGATGTGGAAAGAGATAAGAAATATATTTTTTTTTTAATTACATGTACTCAGAGTTAAAACACTCATATGTACACTCACCGGCCACTTTATTAGGTACACCTGTCCAACTGCTCGTTAACACTTAATTTCTAATCAGCCAATCACATGGTGGCAACTCAGTGCATTTAGGCATGTACACATGGTCAAGACAATCTCCTGCAGTTCAAACCGAGCATCAGTATGGGGAAGAAAGGTGATTTGAGTGACTTTGAACGTGGCATGGTTGTTGGTGCCAGAATGGCTGGTCTGAGTATTTCAGAAACTGCTGATCTACTGGGATTTTCACGCACAACCATCTCTAGGGTTTACAGAGAATGGTCCCAAAAAGAAAAAATATCCAGTGAGCGGCAGTTCTGTGGGCGGAAATGCCTTGTTGATGCCAGAGGTCAGAGGAGAATGGCCAGACTGGTTCGAGCTGATAGAAAGGCAACAGTGACTCAAATGACAACTCGTTACAACCAAGGTAGGCAGAAGAGCATCTCTGAACGCACAGTACGTCGAACTTTGAGGCAGATGGGCTACAGCAGCAGAAGACCACGCCGGGTGCCACTCCTATCAGCTAAGAACAGGAAACTGAGGCTACAATTTGCACAAGCTCATCGAAATTGGACAATAGAAGATTGGAAAAACGTTGCCTGGTCTGATGAGTCTCGATTTCTGCTGCGACATTCGGATGGTAGGGTCAGAATTTGGCGTCAACAACATGAAAGCATGGATCCATCCTGCCTTGTATCAACGGTTCAGGCTGGTGGTGGTGGTGTAATGGTGTGGGGAATATTTTCTTGGCACTCTTTGGGCCCCTTGGTACCAATTGAGCATCGTTACAACGCCACAGCCTACCTGAGTATTGTTGCTGACCATGTCCATCCCTTTATGACCACAATGTACCCAACTTCTGATGGCTACTTTCAGCAGGATAATGCGCCATGTCATAAAGCTGGAATCATCTCGGACTGGTTTCTTGAACATGACAATGAGTTCACTGTACTCAAATGGCTTCCACAGTCACCAGATCTCAATCCAATAGAGCATCTTTGGGATGTGGTGGAACGGGAGATTCGCATCATGGATGTGCAGCCGACAAATCTGCGCCAACTGTGTGATGCCATCATGTCAATATGGACCAAACTCTCTGAGGAATGCTTCCAGCACCTTGTTGAATCTATGCCACGAAGAATTGAGGCAGTTCTGTAGGCAAAAGGGGGTCCAACCCGTTACTAGCATGGTGTACCTAATAAAGTGGCCGGCGAGTGTATGTCCTTTCATTCATTCTGTTTTTCTGTTGTCATCACTGATGACATCATGTGACCTGTCTAATGGTGTAAAGAAAATGCAGGTGTACTCAGTAAAAGGTGAAACGTCACCAGAGTGTTGGCACACGCACAAAGAGCATGTTCCTGTGATTTCTTCCTGTTGAAACGCTGTAAGCATAATCTGCTAACAGGCTGCGAGAGTTACAGGAATTTATTCACCATTTTATTCAGGCAGTTCGAGGGGCAGCACTCATGAGGAGGGGGCATGGAGGAGAGATGGGATTTTAGGTAAACCAAGTGTTTTACTTCCTGGTTGGAGAATAGCTCAAGAATATAAGTTATGTTGCAGGAAAAAGGAAGACTTTATAACACCAACGGTAAGATTTTATATGTGTCTATCCCAGATGTTGAAAGCTGTAAAATAGCAGGATACAGAACCTTTAAGTCAGGTGACCCACAAAGTTCTTCACACTACAGTTTGCCATTTACACACACACTCACAAGTTTGGTGATGATAAACTACACACACGTTGTAGCCACAGCTGTTCGGGACACACACTGACAGAGGCGAGGCTGCCAGACACCACCAGACCCTCTGACTACCACCAAACAGGCAGGATGGGTGAAGTTTCTTGCTCAAGGACACATCGGCCACGCAATCTTTTTCCAGGTGAACCAGTGACCCTCCAGTTACCAAATGACCCGCTTTACTGCTTGAATTACAGCCGCCCCGAAGAGGAAAATTGTTGAAGTTCATGACCCTCAGAAATCCATGAGATGCAGAAGTACCTGACTCGCAGAAGTCTATCACCCACTGAAGTTCATGAACCGCAGAAGCTTAGATCTGAAGGGACACCTGAAAGTCAATCTAACCAGTGGAATTATTTAAGAGTTTAGTGTTTAGAAGTAGTTGTTGTTCTTTCTACTTGCTACCACTCCTGTGGCCCAAATAACAGTTTAGACAAGAACTTTATTACTAATCGTCTGGTCAAAATAGAACTTTGAAGAGCCTGTTGGTTCTCTTAGAGAGAAGGATTTGCAGAAACTGTTGATGTTCTGTCTTCCTGACTGAAGGTTTCTGGACTCTGATAAAATACAAACCAACATATGCCCACCAGTACTTGGCCAGTCAAGCAATGAAGCCCAGAATGATAAAGAGCTCAGAATGCTGTCAGTGAAACTGAACTGTAAACTAGTCCTGAACCATACAGATATATTTTTTTCTTCATATTTTTTACTTGTATGTTGTTGTTGACTTTCAGTGGCCCACTTTTCTCATCGTTAAAATTCATACCATAGAAGTGAAGAGAAGATCCGAGTGCAGAGAAACTGGAGGGAGGGATTTTCCTGTTCTTCAGATTTCTAAACAGTTATAGGTCCTTGTCTGTTTCTGTAGGCATTAAAACCAGTCGTGACTCGTGAGGTGAACCATGGACTGGGCAACAGAAGACTCATTAACTTTTCCTTGTCAGGTGGGCTGTCAACACCTTTCCTATTTTTGTATGTCCTTATCTCACTCTTTCCTTTTTCTGAAAACCAAAACAAACTGAAAATTTCAAACAAACACATTGTTTTCATTCTCCTCTCATGACCTTTCTCCCATCTTCACCTGTCAGACCTCCAGGCAGTTGGGCTGAAGAAGGGGATGTTCTTCAATCCTGACCCGTACCTGAAACTCTCCATCCAGCCTGGGAAGCACAGCACATTCCCCTCTCTCCCCCACCACGGTCAGGAGAAACGCTCTGGAGTGGCATGTAACACAGTCAACCCTCAGTGGAGTGCTGAGGTACAAACACACACACACAGACACGCACGCACAAAGAGACACGCACTCGCACACACACACACACACACACCCACATGTTTGTTTTGGTATCCTTATGGGGACCGTCCATTGACTTCCATTGATTTTAGTAACTAGATTTATACCTAACCCAAACCCTTTTCCTAACCTTAACCATTACTGATCTATAACTAACCCTAAGACTAACTAAAACTCTATTCACACCATACCTATAAACCTAACCCCTAACCCTAAAAAGGGGAGTCCCCCTCATAGGGACCAGGCTTCGGTCCCCACAAGAACCCTCGGACCCCAGAAAGATAGTAAAAGTCAGGAAACGGGTCCCCAGGACGTCAGAAATACAAACACACACACACACACACACACACACACACACACACACACACACACAAGTGTGTTTTGTTATCCTTATGGGGACCGTCCATTGACTTCCATTGATTTTAGTAACTAGATTTATACCTAACCCAAACCCTTTTCCTAACCTTAACCATTACTGATCTATAACTAACCCTAAGACTAACTAAAACTCTATTCACACCATACCTATAAACCTAACCCCTAACCCTAAAAAGGGGAGTCCCCCTCATGGGGACCAGGCTTCGGTCCCCACAAGAACCCTCGGACCCCAGAAAGATAGTAAAAGTCAGGAAACGGGTCCCCAGGAGGTCAGAAATACAAACCCACACACACACACACACACACACACACACACACACACACACACACACACACAAGTGTGTTTTGTTATCCTTATGGGGACCGTCCATTGACTTCCACTGATTTTAGTAACTAGATTTATACCTAACCCAAACCCTTTTCCTAACCTTAACCATTACTGATCTATAACTAACCCTAAGACTAACTAAAACTCTATTCACACCATACCTATAAACCTAACCCCTAACCCTAAAAAGGGGAGTCCCCCTCATGGGGACCAGGCTTCGGTCCCCACAAGAACCCTCGGACCCCAGAAAGATAGTAAAAGTCAGGAAACGGGTCCCCAGGAGGTCAGAAATACAAACCCACACACACACACACACACACACACACACACACACACACACACAGTATCCCGGTGGTTCAGTATCCTGGTAAATGGTAAATGGCGTGTACCCCTTCGACCCCCAAAGTGCTTCACACTACAGTCAGTAATTCACCCATTCACACACACATATTTGGTGATGATGAACTACACACACATTGTAGCCACAACTGTCCTGGGACACACACTGACAGAGACTGACAGACACCAGCGCCGCCGGACCCTCCGGCCACCACCAAGCAGGCAACAGTCTTGCGTAAGGACACAACAGCCAGACAATCTTTTCTCTGGACAGAGCGGGGATTTGAGCCGGTGACCTTCTGGTTACCAGACGACCCGCTCTACTGCCTGAGACACGCCTGAACCACCTGTTGTGGTTCAGTATCCTTTGCTCGGTCGACAGAGTCTTTTTTGTTAAACAGTTAAATCAACAACACATTTCGTTTCATCATCAATCATTCAGTTCAATAAATAACAAACAATAGTCTGTAGGAAAACAAGCTGTTTGGCTTCAGCAGGGAACACGTGAAATCCCACAAATACAACTGCTGCTCAGCACACGCGTGTTCACTCAGACATTTTACTGAACAGGACAGGACTAGCCATGTGATGGACTGGGAACCTGTCCCTGGTCTAGCCCCGTCCCATAATGCTGTCTCTGTTCTGTGTGTTACCCGGTTCCTTCAGAGGTTTCAGTTTGTGTCTCTGCCTACTGACGTCCTGGAAATTGAGGTTAAGGACAAGTTTGCCAAGAGTCGTCCAATCATCAAGCGTTTCCTGGGAAAGCTGTCTGTCCCCGTCCAAAGACTGCTGGAAAAACATGCCATTGGGTAAAAACACACCTCACTCATCTGTGTAAAGCTGATCATCCTCAACATCATCAGCTGATAAGTTTGTGTTGATGCAGTTTGGATGATGTTGGGTGTTCTGAGTTTCTTCTGTCTGTCACAGAGACCGGGTTGTGAGTTACTCCCTGGGTCGAAGGTTACCGACGGACCATGTGTGTGGCCAGCTGCTGTTCCGCTTTGAGCTGACCTCCTCTATTCACCCAGGTACACAGTGTCATCACATCCAGCAGCATTTAAAAAGGAATATGCAAGTCAACATGTGTGTTCTGAAAGTGAAATAAGCACATATCACACACAGAAATCCAGTTTATTCATTTCAAACACCTTCAAAAACATGAAAAATATAATAAAATACATATCAGTTACATCCATCTGTGCTGGTTTAGGTTCATCAACTAACCATCACACTTAAACTCCATGGTACAGTTTGATTTTGTCTCTGTCCACCCTGTTACTGTTTATACAGGCTAACTGATTCTAGACCAGCTAAACTGTCACAGTTGTTTATCATGTAAACTGGCTGAAAGAAAGACTGAGCTGAACTCACCTTCTGTTAGCTGTACGTTAGCTAACTGAGACAGCGTAGTATCAAACTAACCCAGAGTCACATGGACTGGTTATCTGGCTGTGAAGACCATGTTCCAGAGATTCGGTTGTTGAATGCTTCATTTTCTGTCCTTAGATGATGAGGAAGTTTCTCTGGTCATGGAGCCAGTCTGCACTGAGGAGAGAAGTGCAGAACAGGTGAACCATGCAGCTGCTGCACCTGATGATGACTTGCTGAGTGTGGGCCCAGACATGCCTGATCTGCCCCTGGACGGGCCTCCCCATACCGATACCCCCATTCACCAGGAGCCTCCACCTGCTGACAGGGAGCAAGATGAGGCCGAACCCCTGACCTCTCAGCCTGACGTGGAAATGGAGGAGATCTTATTTAAACAGCTGGAGGAGGTGCAGAAAGAGAGAGAGGAGAAGGAGCCGAGACCAGAGTCTGATCCACAAACGGAGGAGGAAGTGACTGTAGAAGGAAAAGAACCTGTTGATAAAACGCAGCCTGAGCCAGACTTGAAGCGTTCTGCAGCAGCAGAGGTGAATGATGGGGCAGCTGCTGTGGAGGCTCCCTCTGAGATGAACTCCACATATCAAGGAGCTTTGCAGGAGGTAATAGAAGCAGGAGGAACAAGCTGTTCTCCTTTCTCCTGTGAGTCTCTCTCTACAGAGTACTGTACTCAGGCTCCTTCACGCCGTAAAGCTCGCCCCTGCTCTCTGCCGGTATCAGAGCTGGAGACGGTCATCGCAGCAGCGTGTGGTGAGCCGGAAACACCGAGATCCCACTACATCCGAATTCACCATCTCCTTCACAGCCTCCCCTCAGCCAGAGCTCCAAGTCAGGAGGAGCAAACGGTGGAGGGAGAAACTACAACAACCACCATGGAATCTAAGACCACATCCCCAACACCTAAAAAGGAGGAGGACGAGGACGAGGAGGACACCACCCAGTCTCCATCTCAGGTAAACGAGGAGGAGATGGAGGAGGAGGTGACAGTAGGAGTCAGACTGTCACATCAGAACACAGCAGACTAACAGGATTCCATTAAAAACACCCCCCCTCCATTGTGATTGTTAGGTTTTTTCCTTATTCTATCAAACCATTTGTTATTATAAATAGAAGAATCAAGACCACTCAAGAAGTTTGGTTCAAAACTCAGCCGAGGAGAGTGTCAGCTCTCTGCGAGACAGCTCTGACAACTCTCTTCAGCTCAGTGTCTTTATTCACTTAGAAACAGCAATAACAGATAACATGAATCATCACTCCCAAATCAGTGGAGCCAGTAGTGGCTGGCGCCTCGTAGTTACCTTGGATTAAGAAAAACAAAGTGTTCTGAGGGAGAATGTGTAAGTCTGAGAACAGTAGCAGGTCAGATAACAGGACCTGTGTGACTGCTGCACACAGGTCATGCAGGAGGTTTCTTCAAAGTTGGTGTCAGGCATGAACGTGTATAATTATATGTTTTCCATTCTCTATCAATGATCCTATGTAATAATCTCAGAAATGATCATCATATGGACTCTTATATTAATTTGACTCTTAAAGTCTTTTCATCGTGTTTGCAGCAACTGTCACAAACATCCAGCTTTCTGATCGGCAGAGGGTTTCTCCAGAAACTTTCTTGTTATCTACTATGACTGATTAATGACTGAGTAAGAGGAACAAACAGGAAGTGCAGAGAGACCTTTTAGCTGACTGACATGTCTCCTGCAGAGTGGACAGTGCTGATACCTGTCTGTGTTGTCCTGCAGGTCCCAGAGTGTCCAGGCCCCTGCTGCCGGCGCTCTCTGCCCCGCAGCCTGTCCATCGAACGCCTGTCTGAGCTCAACCAGCTTCTGGAAGGTGAAGGAGGAAGAGGAGGGTTTGCAGCTCTAAAGAGGATCTCTCCCTCCTGTCTGGAGAGTGTGGAGGGGGAGTGTCTTAACGGAGGAGGAAGTAGAGGTTGTGGCATCACCCACAGGCTTCCAGGTGAACACGAGTGTGAGTTCTGTGACACCTCCTGCTACAGCACCTCCTGCTACAGCACCTCCTGTTACAGCACATCATGCTACAGCAACTCAGGCTATGAGGGGAGGGGTCGCTTCTGCAGCCATAACCGCCTCTCCTCAGTGGACAGCAACCGGCTCTCAGGCAGCACTGTCTTCTCCTCTCAGGATGAAGAAGAAGAGGAGGAAAGTGCCTTTGAGTCAGTACCTGATGGCGTCCAGCCTGAAAGCCAGGACTCAGACATGGCAGGAGGAGACAAGACAACAGGCAGATGGAAGGAGTCCAGGAGAGGAGACCAGGCTGAGCCCGCTGTGGCTGGACCCAGTAACAAAAACAACCTAGGTGAGACCAAACATGAGCTTCTGACTGTGTGAGCAGCATCTATGAGCAGGTTTTACTTTGTCCTAGTTCCTTATAGGATTCTTGTTAAACACTGACTACATTCAGACTGCAAGTCTTAATGCTCAATTCTGATCTGATCTTTCTGCAAGGTTGTTCATATTGCCAGTGAAATGCAACCTGAATGTGACTTACTGTCTGAACGGAATGCGTCTTGAATGTGTCACGCATGTGCAGTAGAGGGAACATTGACGCCACACATATTTAGCTCAGAGACGTTTTATTTTTCTTTGGCATTGGAGCCAGGTTGGCTTAAAAGGACTATAAATAAGTTTAAAATTTTTACGCTCACGATTGCCCCGTCAGGCCAAAACTGCAGTCTTAATAGTAAGCTTGTGCATGAGGCGCGCATGCTGTACGTGCACTTGCAAGTGTTTATAAACAACAGCTGAGTCAGTCCTGTACTGGACAATTTACTGATTTGCAGGCATGACTTCGACTGAGATAATAAATGGAATGTAAGATATTTAGACCAAATCAGCTGTGAGTATGCCAGACAAGCAGCCTAAAAAAATGTTTCTACTACGGGAAATATGTATAAACTCCTGCTTTGAAAGCATCAACTTGTCACGGACTCAGGTAAGTGTTTGACTCAGATGCAGAACTCAGGCTGGACTCAGATTTCAAAGTTGTTAAAACTGATTTATTTTCAACAATGATCAAACTCAGGTCAATATGAGCAGGTAGATGCAGGCAGAGAGACGGTTCAGATGACACCACCAGGTTTCACGGGGGGGGGGACACAGGAGGAGACACAGAAGCATCAAGTGTAATCCTGGGTGAAGCACAGAAATCAGGACACGAAACACACTGGCGAAAACAATCTTACTGTGAGCATGAGAGAAAACAGGATCTTGATAGATCGTTACCAGTCAGGAGAAGAATGAGGCGTCGAATAAACATCTGAAAGCTCCTGAAGAAACTTTTCTCCACCCGCACAGCAGCTTAAAGTGCAATTTACCCCCAAATCAACTTATTTTGCTGATAAACTCTATAAATGAGTGTTTAATAGTCCTGTCTACATTTCTGGGTCTTGCTTTTAGTATTTTTGCACATTTTTATAAAACTATTAATTTTATACCAAAAACCGTTAGTTCCCTCTTCAAGTTAAAAGGCTACACTGCACTTGAATTTGAATCAGGCATTGCTATTGGCTGAAACCTTTGAACGTGACGTCAGGATTCTGCCGCTGCTGAATATAAAGAGAAGATGTCCTGTCTGCAGCAGTCGCAGTAATGTGGACACAATGACGACTGGCACAATGCTCCGTGTGACACAAAAATGTTCACGCTGTAAGTACTATAACCAGTGGTCCAGTCAGCCCATGGTGAACAGCATCCCAACAGGAAACCTCCAGCTCTGTGCTGCAGTCCATTTCACTGGCTTCCAAGCCTTTGTTTAGGAAAAAAAAAATCAGTCATTCACATTCCACGGTTTAACTGATCCCGTCCGACCATCCAGTCTCTGTTTTATTTCCAGTCTTCATTTGCACTCAGCATATAAACGGCTGCATATAAGCAACAAAAATGGGTCCTGTAGGCTGAAACCGAACAATATACAGTACCACTATTACGTCTCCTGCTCTCTTTTTTCCTTCTCTCTCACACTCGTCCACCTCCAGCAGACCTGCCAACCTTGTCGAAAAAATTTGAGTACCACGTGGGTTGTGCAGCTTTTTCTTGCAGAATTTTGCGATTCCACTCGTGATTTACCAGTTCACTGTCTGGAAATTAATATATATATATATATATATATATATATATATATATAAATATATATATATATAGTATATAAGTGTGTTGGCTGTGCAAAGAGTCATCTGAGACAATCCAGCACATAACAGCAGGGTGTAAAATGCTGGCAGGGAAAGCGTACATGGAACGTTGTAACCAAGTGGCTGGTATAGTATACAGAAACATCTGTGTGGAGTACGGGCTGGAAACCCCAAGGTCAAAGTGGGAAACACCTCCAAAGGTGGTGGAGAACGACCGAGCAAAGATCCTGTGGGACTTCCAGATCCAGACAGACAGGATGGTAATGGTGAACCAACCGGACATTGTGGTGGTTGATAAAGAGCAGAGGAAAGCAGTTGTGGTGGATGTGGTGATACCAAGTGATGGCAACATCAGGAAGAAGGAACATGAGAAACTTGAGAAATACCAAGGGCTCAGAGAGGAGCTAGAGAAGACTTGGAAGATGAAGGTGACAATAGTACCCGTGGTAATCGGAGCACTTGGGGCAGTAACCCCCAAACTGGAGGAATGGCTCCAGCAGATCCCTGGAAGAACCTCAGACATCTCAGTCCAGAAAAGTACTTGGAACAGCTAAAATACTGCGCAGGACCCTCAACCTCCCAGGCCTCTGGTAGAGGACCCGAGCTTGGAACGGGAAAAACACCACCCAGTGGCGAGAGGGGGATTTTTTAAATATATACAGTGGGGCAAAAAAGTATTTAGTCAGCCACCAATTGTGTAAGTTCTCCCACTTAAAAAGATCAGAGAGGCCTGTAATTTTCATCATAGGTATACCTCAACTATGAGAGACAAAATGAGGAAAAAAAATCCAGAAAATCACATTGTCTGATTTTTAAAGAATTTATTTGCAAATTATGGTGGAAAATAAGTATTTGGTCAATAACAAAAGTTAATCTCAATACTTTGTTATATAGCCTTTGTTGGCAATGACAGAGGTCAAACGTTTTCTGTAAGTCTTCACAAGGTTTTCACACACTGTTGCTGGTATTTTGGCCCATTCCTCCATGCAGATCTCCTCTAGAGCAGTGATGTTTTGGGGCTGACGCTGGGCAACACGGACTTTCAACTCCCTCCAGAGATTTTCTATGGGGTTGAGATCTGGAGACTGGCTAGGCCACTCCAGGACCTTGAAATGCTTCTTACGAAGCCACTCCTTCGTTGCCCGGGCGGTGTGTTTGGGATCATTGTCATGCTGAAAGACCCAGCCACGTCTCATTTTCA
>SSNP01000360.1:6852-17296 GCA_006937955.1 Pachypanchax playfairii
CTCCACAGGAGATCCTTCCTGTCCACAGCTAGAACCCTCTACGGGAGATCTTTCCTGTCCACAGCTAGAACCCTCTACAGGAAATCCTTCCTGTCCACAGCTAGAACCCTCTGCAGGAGATCCTTATTGTCTACAGCTAGAACCCTCTACAGGAGATCCTTCTTATCCACAGCTAGAACCCTCTACAGGAGATCCTTCCTGTCTACAGCTAGAACCTTCTACAGGAGATTCTTCCTGTGCACAGCTAGAACCCTCTACAGGAGATCCTTCCCGTCCACAGCTAGAACCCTCTACAGGAGATCCTTCCCGTCTACAGCTAGAACCCTCTACAGGAGATCCTTCCCGTCCACAGCTAGAACCGTCTAAAGGAGATCTTTCCTGTCCACCGCTAGAACCCTCTACAGGAGATCCTTCCTGTCCACAGCTAGAACCTTCTACAGGAAATCCTTCCTGTCCACAGCTAGAACCCTCTGCAGGAAATCCTTATTGTCCACACCTAGAGCCCTCTACATTAGATCCTTCTCTTCTACAGCTAGAACCCTCTACAGGAGATCATTCCTGTCTACAGCTAGAACCCTCTACAGGAGATCCTTCCTGTCTACAGCTAGAACCTTCTACAGGAGATTCTTCCTGTGCACAGCTAGAACCCTCTACAGGAGATCCTTCCCGTCCACAGCTAGAACCGTCTAAAGGAGATTCTTCTTGTCCACAGCTAGAACCGTGTACAGGAAATCCTTACTGTCCAAAGCTAGAACCCTCCACAGGAGATCCTTCCTGTCCACAGCTAGAACCCTCTAAAGGAGATCTTTCCTGTCCACAGCTAGAACCCTCTACAGGAGATCCTTCCTGTCCACAGCTAGAACCTTCTACAGGAGATCCTTCCTGTCTACAGCTAGAACCGTCTACGGGAGATCTTTCCTGTCCACAGCTAGAACCCTCTACAGGAGATCCTTCCTGTCTACAGCTAGAACCTTCTACAGGAGATCCTTCCTGTACACAGCTAGAACCCTCTACAGGAGATCCTTCCCATCTACAGCTAGAACCCTCTACTGGAGATCCTTCCTGTCTACAGCTAGAACCGTCTACGGGAGATTTTTCCTGTCCACAGCTAGAACCCTCTACAGGAGATCCTTCCTGTCCACAGCTAGAACCCTCTAAAGGAGATCTTTCCTGTCCACAGCTAGAACCCTCTACAGGAGATCCTTCCTGTCCACAGCTAGAACCCTCTACAGGAAATCCTTACTGTCCACAGCTAGAACCCTCTGCAGGAGATCCTTATTGTCTACAGCTAGAGCCCTCTACATTAGATCCTTCTCTTCCACAGCTAGAACCCTCTACAGGAGATCCTTCCTGTCTACAGCTAGAACCTTCTACAGGAGATTCTTCCTGTGCACAGCTAGAACCCTCTACATTAGATCCTTCCTGTCCACAGCTAGAACCTTCTACAGGAAATCCTTCCTGTCCACAGCTAGAACCCTCTGCAGGAGATCCTTATTGTCTACAGCTAGAACCCTCTACAGGAAATCCTTCCTGTCCACAGCTAGAACCCTCTACAGGAGATCCTTCTTATCCACAGCTAGAACCCTCTACAGGAAATCCTTACTGTCCACAGCTAGAACCCTCTACAGGAAATCCTTATTGTCCACACCTAGAGCCCTCTACATTAGATCCTTCTCTTCCACAGCTAGAACCCTCTACAGGAGATCCTTCCTGTCCACAGCTAGAACCCTCTAAAGGAGATCTTTCCTGTCCACAGCTAGAACCCTCTACAGGAGATCCTTCCTGTCTACAGCTAGAACCTTCTACAGGAGATTCTTCCTGTGCACAGCTAGAACCCTCTACAGGAGATCCTTCCCGTCCACACCTAGAACCCTCTAAAGGAGATCCTTCCCATCTACAGCTAGAACCCTCTACAGGAGATCCTTCCCATCTACAGCTAGAACCCTCTACAGAAAACCCTTCTTTTCCTCAGGTAGAACCCTCTACAGGAGATCCTTCCTGTCTGCAGCTAGAACCTTCTACAGGAGATCTTTCCTGTCCACAGCTAGAACCCTCTACAGGAGATCCTTCCTGTCTTCAGCTAGAACCCTCTACAGGAAATCCTTCTTGTCCACACCTAGAACCCTCTACAGGAGATCCGTCTTTTCCACAGCTAGAACCCTCTACAGGAAATCCTTACTGTCTAAAGCTAGAACCCTCCACAGGAGATCCTTCCTGTCCACAGCTAGAACCCTCTAAAGGAGATCCTTCCTGTCCACAGCTAGAACCCTGTCCAGGAGATCATTCCTGTCTACAGCTAGAACCTTCTACAGGAGATCCTTCCTGTCTACAGCTAGAACCGTCTACGGGAGATCTTTCCTGTCCACAGCTAGAACCCTCTACAGGAAATCCTTCCTGTCCACAGCTAGAACCCTCTGCAGGAGATCCTTATTGTCTACAGCTAGAACCCTCTACAGGAGATCCTTCTTATCCACAGCTAGAACCCTCTACAGGAAATCCTTATTGTCCACACCTAGTGTCAGGATCTCTGCTGCTGGTGGGTGGTGTGTGTGTGCCTAATTGTCTTGCAGGGCGTGGCAGCAGATCATCAGTGGAAGCAGGTGTGGATCATTACCCAGCTCAGGAGAGCTGGGTACTTAAGCAGAGGAGGAACAAGAGACAGACGCCAGTTTGTTCCACTAACTACCGTGGTAACAGAGTGGCCAGTATTATTATCAGGAGCATTTCTAGCAGTGTTTAACCTGCCTTCTCTTCCCTTGTGTCTAGCCCACTGTCCTGGAGCGCCTTTCCAGCTTACAGTGCCTCAGCGTGGTCATCTACCCGCCTATCGTGAGGATTGGCTTCGCACGGATGAAATAGAGCTCTGTTGCTGGATCACGCAACCAGCTCTCTCCCTCTGGCTCCTTGTCTGTCTCTGGCTTCCTCTGGATCCCCACCTTCCCGGTCAGCACGCTGCTGTCAC
This sequence comes from Pachypanchax playfairii, assembly GCA_006937955.1. NCBI lineage: Eukaryota > Metazoa > Chordata > Actinopteri > Cyprinodontiformes > Aplocheilidae > Pachypanchax > Pachypanchax playfairii. Next base: position 9,815 of record SSNP01000360.1, read on the forward strand.
CCCTGCTGCAGATACGTCAGCACGAACAGCACCTGGACCCGGATCTCCTACCATTACCCTGACAGTCTGGATCACCACCCCCGCGGCAGCATCTCTGGATCCCTCCTCACAACCGGACGACACACACGTCAACCGTGAGTTTACGAGCACGATCCCCGCACACCGCAGCTGGTATCACAGCCTGTCACTAACCTCTCTCTCTCCACAACCCAGGACCGTTCCTGTCCCGCACCTGTTCCGTCCTGAGTTCATCACCACGTGTACAGTTTTTGCATTCCCTGTATTTGAGCACTGTATATAATTAAACACTGTTAAAGTGCAAAAACCTGTTTCCTCGCTGTGTGTGTCTGGAGTTTGGGTCACCCCTGGAGCTCGAAAACAACCCCACCTGGTATCGAACCATGACACCTAGAGCCCTCTACATTAGATCCTTCTCTTCCACAGCTAGAACCCTCTACAGGAGATCATTCCTGTCTACAGCTAGAACCCTCTACAGGAGATCCTTCTTGTCCACAGCTAGAAACCTCTATAGAAGATCCTTCCTGTCTTCAGCTAGAACCTTTTACAGCAGATCCTTCCTGTCTGCAGCTAGAACCTTCTACAGGAGATCCTTCCTGTCCACAGCTAGAACCTTCTACATGAAATCCTTCCTGTCCACAGCTAGAACCCTCTGCAGGAGATCCTTATTGTCTACAGCTAGAACCCTCTACAGGAGATCCTTCCTGTCCACAGCTAGAACCTTCTACATGAAATCCTTCCTGTCCACAGCTAGAACCCTCTGCAGGAGATCCTTCTTATCCACAGCTAGAACCCTCTACAGGAAATCCTTACTGTCCACAGCTAGAACCCTCTACAGGAAATCCTTATTGTCCACACCTAGAGCCCTCTACATTAGATCCTTCTCTTCCACAGCTAGAACCGTCAAAAGGAGATTCTTCTTGTCCACAGCTAAAACCGTGTACAGGAAATCCTTACTGTCCAAAGCTAGAACCCTCCACAGGAGATCCTTCCTGTCCACAGCTAGAACCCTCTAAAGGAGATCTTTCCTGTCTACAGCTAGAACCCTCTACAGGAGATCCTTCCTGTCCACAGCTAGAACCTTCTACAGGAAATCCTTCCTGTCCACAGCTAGAACCCTCTGCAGGAGATCCTTATTGTCTACAGCTAGAACCCTCTACAGGAGATCCTTCTTGTCCACAGCTAGAACCCTCTACAGGAGATCCTTCCTGTCCACAGCTAGAACCTTCTACAGGAGATCCTTCCTGTCCACAGCTAGAACCGTCTACGGGAGATCTTTCCTGTCTACAGCTAGAACCCTCTACAGGAGATCCTTCCTGTCTACAGCTAGAACCTTCTACAGGAGATTCTTCCTGTGCACAGCTAGAACCCTCTGCAGGAGATCCTTATTGTCTACAGCTAGAACCCTCTACAGGAGATCCTTCCTGTCCACAGCTAGAACCTTCTACATGAAATCCTTCCTGTCCACAGCTAGAACCCTCTGCAGGAGATCCTTCTTATCCACAGCTAGAACCCTCTACAGGAAATCCTTACTGTCCACAGCTAGAACCCTCTACAGGAAATCCTTATTGTCCACACCTAGAGCCCTCTACATTAGATCCTTCTCTTCCACAGCTAGAACCCTCTACAGGAGTTCATTCCTGTCTACAGCTAGAACCTTCTACAGGAGATCCTTCCTGTCTACAGCTAGAACCCTCTACAGGAGATCCTTCCTGTCCACAGCTAGAACCCTGTCCAGGAGATCATTCCTGTCTACAGCTAGAACCTTCTACAGGAGATCCTTCCTGTCTACAGCTAGAACCGTCTACGGGAGATTTTTCCTGTCCACAGCTAGAACCCTCTACAGGAGATCCTTCCTGTCCACAGCTAGAACCTTCTACAGGAAATCCTTCCTGTCCACAGCTAGAACCCTCTGCAGGAGATCCTTATTGTCTACAGCTAGAACCCTCTACAGGAGATCCTTCTTATCCACAGCTAGAACCCTCTACAGGAAATCCTTACTGTCCACAGCTAGAACCCTCTACAGGAAATCCTTATTGTCCACACCTAGAGCCCTCTACATTAGATCCTTCTCTTCCACAGCTAGAACCCTCTACAGGAGTTCATTCCTGTCTACAGCTAGAACCTTCTACAGGAGATCCTTCCTGTCTACAGCTAGAACCCTCTACAGGAGATCCTTCCTGTCTACAGCTAGAACCTTCTACAGGAGATTCTTCCTGTGCACAGCTAGAACCCTCTACAGGAGATCCTTCCCGTCCACAGCTAGAACCGTCAAAAGGAGATTCTTCTTGTCCACAGCTAAAACCGTGTACAGGAAATCCTTACTGTCCAAAGCTAGAACCCTCCACAGGAGATCCTTCCTGTCCACAGCTAGAACCCTCTAAAAGAGATCATTCCTGTCTACAGCTAGAACCTTCTACAGGAGATCCTTCCTGTCTACAGCTAGAACCGTCTACGGGAGATTTTTCCTGTCCACAGCTAGATCCCTCTACAGGAGATCCTTCCTGTCCACAGCTAGAACCCTCTACAGGAGATCCTTCCTGTCCACAGCTAGAACCCTATACAGGAGATCCTTCCTGTCCACAGCTAGAACCCTCTACAGGAGATCCTTCCCGTCTACAGCTAGAACCCTCTACAGGAGATCCTTCCCGTCCACAGCTAGAACCCTCCACAGGAGATCCTTCCTGTCCACAGCTAGAACCCTCTCCAGGAGATCATTCCCATCTACAGCTAGAACCCTCTACAGGAAATCCTTCTTGTCCACACCTAGAACCCTCTACAGGAGATCCGTCTTTTCCACAGCTAGAACATTCTACAGGAGATCCTTCTTGTCCACAGCTAGAACCCTCTACAGGAGATCCTTCCCGTCCACAGCTAGAACCGTCTAAAGGAGATCCTTCCTGTCCACAGCTAGAACCCTGTACAGGAGATCCTTCCTGTCCACAGCTAAAACCCTCTACAGGAGATCCTTCCTGTCCACAGCTAGAACCCTCTACAGGAGATCCTTCCTGTCCATAGCTAGAACCTTCTACAGGAAATCCTTCCTGTCCACAGCTAGAACCCTCTGCAGGAGATCCTTATTGTCTACAGCTAGAACCCTCTACAGGAGATCCTTCTTATCCACAGCTAGAACCCTCTACAGGAAATCCTTACTGTCCACAGCTAGAACCCTCTACAGGAAATCCTTATTGTCCACACCTAGAGCCCTCTACATTAGATCCTTCTCTTCCACAGCTAGAACCCTCTACAGGAGATCATTCCTGTCTACAGCTAGAACCTTCTACAGGAGATCCTTCCTGTCTACAGCTAGAACCCTCTACAGGAGATCTTTCCTGTCCACAGCTAGAACCCTCTACAGGAGATCCTTCCTGTCCACAGCTAGAACCCTCTACAGGAGATCCTTCCTGTCCACAGCTAGAACCCTCTACAGGAGATCCTTCCTGTCCACAGCTAGAACCTTCTACAGGAAATCCTTCCTGTCCACAGCTAGAACCCTCTGCAGGAGATCCTTATTGTCTACAGCTAGAACCCTCTACAGGAGATCCTTCTTATCCACAGCTAGAACCCTCTACAGGAAATCATTATTGTCCACAGCTAGAACCCTACAGGAAATCATTATTGTCCACACCTAGAGCCCTCTACATTAGATCCTTCTCTTCCACAGCTAGAACCCTCTACAGGAGATCATTCCTGTCTACAGCTAAAACCCTCTACAGGAGATCCTTCCTGTCCACAGCTAGAACCCTATACAGGAGATCCTTCCTGTCCACAGCTAAAACCCTCTACAAGAGATCCTTCCCGTCTACAGCTAGAACCCTCTACAGGAGATCCTTCCCGTCCACAGCTAGAACCCTCTACAGGAGATCCTTCCTGTCTAAAGGTAGAACCTTCTACAGGAGATCCTTCCTGTCCACAGCTAGAACCCTCTGCCAGAGACCCTTCTTGTCCAGAGCTAGAACCCTCTACAGAAGATCCTTCTTGTCCGCAGCTTGAACCCTCTGCCAGAGACCCTTCTTGTCTACAGCTAGAACCCTCTACAGAAGATCCTTCTTGTCCACAGCTTGAACCCTCTACAGGAAATCCTTATTGTCCACACCTAGAGCCCTCTACATTAGATCCTTCTCTTCCACAGCTAGAACCCTCTACAGGAGATCATTCCTGTCTACAGCTAGAACCTTCTACAGGAGATCCTTCCTGTCTACAGCTAGAACCCTCTACAGGAGATCCTTCCTGTCTACAGCTAGAACCTTCTACAGGAGATTCTTCCTGTCCACAGCTAGAACCCTCTACAGGAGATCCTTCCCGTCCACAGCTAGAACCGTCTAAAGGAGATTCTTCTTGTCCACAGCTAGAACCGTCTACAGGAAATCCTTACTGTCTAAAGCTAGAACCCTCCAAAGGAGATCATTCCTGTCCACAGCTAGAACCCTCTAAAAGAGATCATTCCTGTCTACAGCTAGAACCCTCTACAGGAGATCCTTCCTGTCCACAGCTAGAACCCTCTACAGGAGATCCTTCCTGTCCACAGCTAGAACCCTCTACAGGAGATCCTTCCTGTCCACAGCTAGAACCTTCTACAGGAAATCCTTCCTGTCCACAGCTAGAACCCTCTGCAGGAGATCCTTATTGTCTACAGCTAGAACCCTCTACAGGAGATCCTTCTTATCCACAGCTAGAACCCTCTACAGGAAATCATTACTGTCCACAGCTAGAACCCTACAGGAAATCATTATTGTCCACACCTAGAGCCCTCTACATTAGATCCTTCTCTTCCACAGCTAGAACCCTCTACAGGAGATCATTCCTGTCTACAGCTAGAACCCTCTACAGGAGATCCTTCCTGTCCACAGCTAGAACCCTCTACAGGAGAACCTTCCCGTCCACAGCTAGAACCCTCTACAGGTGATTCTTCCTGTCTACAGCTAGAACCTTCTACAGGAGATCTTTCCTGTCCACAGCTAAAAGCCTCTACAGGAGAGCCTTCTTTTCTACAGCTAGAACCCTCTACGGGAGATCCTTTACTGTCCTCAGCTAGAACCGTCTACGGGAGATTTTTAATGTCCACAGATAGAACCCTTTACAGGAGATCCTTTCTGTCCACAGCTAGAACCCTCTACAGGAGATCCTTCTTGTCCACAGCTAGAACCCTCTACAGGAGATCCTTCCCGTCAAAAGCTAGAACCCTCTGTTTGAGATCCTTCTTGTCTACAGCTAGAACCCTCTGTTGGAGATCCTTCTTGTCTACAGCTAGAACCCTCTAGAGGAGATCCTTCTTGTCCACAGCTAGAACCCTCTAGGGGAGATACTTCCTGTCAACAGCTAGAACCCTCTACAGGAGATCCTTCCTGTCTGCAGCTAGAACCTTCTACAGGAGATCTTTCCTGTCTACAGCTAGAACCCTCTACAGGAGATCCTTCCTGTCTACAGCTAGAACCTTCTACAGGAGATCCTTCCTGTACACAGCTAGAACCCTCTACAGGAGATCCTTCCCATCTACAGCTAGAACCCTCTAGAGAAAATCCTTCTTTTCCACAGCTAGAACCCTCTACAGGAGATCCTTCCTGTCTGCAGCTAGAACCTTCTACAGGAGATCTTTCCTGTCTACAGCTAGAACCCTCTACAGGAGATCCTTCCTGTCTACAGCTAGACCCTTCTACAGGAGATCCTTCCTGTACACAGCTAGAACCCTCTACAGGAGATCCTTCCTGTCTTCAGCTAGAACCCTCTACAGGAAATCCTTCTTGTCCACACCTAGAACCCTCTACAGGAGATCCGTCTTTTCCACAGCTAGAACCCTCTACAGGAGATCCTTCCTGTCTAGAGCTAGAACATTCTACAGGAGATCCTTCTTGTCCACAGCTAGAACCCTCTACAGGAGATCCTTCCTGTCCACAGCTAGACCCCTCTAAAGGAGATCTTACCTGTCCACAGCTAGAACCCTCTATAGGAGATCCTTCCTGTCCACAGCTAGAACCTTCTACAGGAAATCCTTCCTGTCCACAGCTAGAACCCTCTGCAGGAGATCCTTATTGTCTACAGCTAGAACCCTCTACAGGAGATCCTTCTTATCCACAGCTAGAACCCTCTACAGGAAATCCTTACTGTCCACAGCTAGAGCCCTGTACATTAGATCCTTCTCTTCCACAGCTAGAACCCTCTACAGGAGATCATTCCTGTCTACAGCTAGAACCTTCTATAGGAGATCCTTCTTGTCTACAGCTAGAACCCTCTACAGAAGATCCTTCTTGTCCACAGCTTGAACCCTCTACAGGAGATCCTTCCTGTCGACAGCTAGCACCCTCTACAGGAGATCCTTCCCGTCCACAGCTAGAACCCTCTACAGGAGATCCTTCCCGTCTACAGCTAGAACCCTCTACAGGAGATCCTTCCTGTCCACAGCTAGAACCCTCTACAGGAAATCCTTCCTGTCCACAGCTAGAACCCTCTACAGGAGATCCTTCTTGTCCACAGCTAGAACCCTCTACAGGAGATCCTTCCTGTCTACAGCTAGAACCTTCTACAGGAGATTCTTCCTGTGCACAGCTAGAACCCTCTACAGGAGATCCTTCCCGTCCACACCTAGAACCCTCTAAAGGAGATCCTTCCCATCTACAGCTAGAACCCTCTACAGAAAATCCTTCTTTTCCACAGCTAGAACCCTCTACAGGAGATCCTTCCTGTCTACAGCTAGAACCTTCTACAGGAGATCCTTCCTGTACACAGCTAGAACCCTCTACAGGAGATCCTTCCTGTCTTCAGCTAGAACCCTCTACAGGAAATCCTTCTTGTCCACACCTAGAACCCTCTACAGGAGATCCGTCTTTTCCACAGCTAGAACCCTCTACAGGAGATCCTTCCTGTCTAGAGCTAGAACATTCTACAGGAGATCCTTCTTGTCCACAGCTAGAACCCTCTACAGGAGATCCTTCCCGTCCACAGCTAGAACCGTCTAAAGGAGATTCTTCTTGTCCACAGCTAGAACCGTCTACAGGAAATCCTTACTGTCCAAAGCTAGAACCCTCCACAGGAGATCCTTCCTGTCCACAGCTAGAACCCTCTAAAGGAGATCTTTCCTGTCCACAGCTAGAACCCTCTACAGGAGATCCTTCCTGTCCACAGCTAGAACCTTCTACAGGAAATCCTTCCTGTCCACAGCTAGAACCCTCTAAAGGAGATCCTTCCTGTCCACAGCTAGAACCCTCTACAGGAGATCCTTCCTGTCTACAGCTAGAACCTTCTACAGGAGATTCTTCCTGTGCACAGCTAGAACCCTCTACAGGAGATCCTTCCCGTCCACAGCTAGAACCCTCTACAAGAGATCCTTCCCGTCTACAGCTAGAACCCTCTACAGGAGATCCTTCCTGTCCACAGCTAGAACCCTGTCCAGGAGATCATTCCTGTCTACAGCTAGAACCTTCTACAGGAGATCCTTCCTGTCTACAGCTAGAACCGTCTACGGGAGAT
>SSNP01000360.1:24849-49524 GCA_006937955.1 Pachypanchax playfairii
AACTACCTTTTTGTGCTATAAAATACAGAAAACCACCTGTTTTAATCAACAGTATCAGCGTATTTGTCTGTGATCCGCGCCATTTTGAATGCGCGCAAAGCACTATGGGATATGCAGTCAATGCCCCATAACTGTCCAGTGTATCTTTTTATCTGACTGCATCACATTACAAACATCCTCATCATTTCAAAACAAAAAACAGTTACAGTAAATGACAGAAGCTCCAACAGCTGACTAATAAATTTCAACACCAAACTGTTAAATGTAGATTAAAGTGAACAATCAAACCTGTAAACAATCCAACCTGAACTCTGAAGGGTTTTTTTACCAGTATTTTTATATTTTACTGGTTTCTCTTGATTTTTTCAACAATTAAAGGATTTTTATTTAAACAAATATAGAGCCAGGTAAAGTAAACAGACTGAATTTGAAGCTTGATGAAACCAAAAACAAAGCAGAGGAGCTCGGAAGAGACACAGCGAGACACATTTAAAAATGTGAGGACCAAGCGACAACCCTAGGTTCTCTTCTGAGAACCAGGCCAAAAATATTATGTGCACCCCTGCCTACAAACCTAACCCCTAACCCTAAAAAGGGGAGTCCCCCTTATGGGGACCAGGCTTCTGTCCCCACAAAAACCCTCGGACCCCAGAAAGATAGTAAATGTCTGGAAACTGGCCTTCATGAGGTTAGAAAAACAAGCCCACACACACACACACAAGTGTGTTTTGGTATCCTTATGGGGTCCTCAGGAGGTCAGAAATACAACCCCCCCCCCCACACACACACACCCTATACAACTATACAGATCCATTAACAGATGCTAGGTGTCACTAGCCTGCTGTTTATCTAATACGTATATGTTTTATTTCTCTTTTAAGCGTTCAGTCTGTTTCGGGGTTAGCTCGTCACGTTATTTGAAGTCTAACTGCTTTCAGACGTTCCCTTCTGTCACCACCTGCTGATGTAATCAACATTTTTATAGTTCCAGCTGACTTTGTTCCTGAAATTAAGTAAACTATATGTTTATTTTCTGCACTTATGGAGTTATTTTTAAAACATTTTAATAGTTTGTGAAGACCCAAGTTAGAGTATTTAAACACAATATTTAATATTAGAGAGTTTTATTTAGCAAATAGCTGTCTTTTGAATGTTTTTATAGTTTATTTTTATCTTTCTTTTTGCAGATTCTACATAAAAATGTGAAGATATGAGTGTAATAAACTCTGTGACAGTGTATTTTACTCCTGACTGTATTAGAATGTAAAGCCGTCTGTTGTACTGAACTGATCTCTTTCTTGGCTTTGAGCTCAAATAGCTTTGAGGTGTTCAGACTGTGCTGCATATTTTGAAGCTGAAGTGAGCCCACATGACTGAGTTACAAAACTTTCAGTTTTAAAATAATTTCTAAGGTCATCTTAAAGGGCCAAACGGGTCAATCAAATTCACATTTCCTTTGGCTAACAGTCTGGGGCTTTGGAGTGTACCTAACTTCTCTTAAACAACTGACATTTTTCATTTTCATGCTCTGATTTCCTGCTGCAGCCTCTCTTTACTTCATAAAACACTGAAACTGTAACATTGTTTTTGTAGGAAAATTGGACCAATAAATCAAATCTCTAAGGGCCTGATTTATTAAAGGTTTGTGGTTGTTAAAACAGGCGCAAACCACTCAGCAGCCGCAAAAAAAGCAGCAGGTGATTTACTAACAGCGCGCAGGTAAAACTGCACCTGTTAAACCTGCTGCTAGACACATTAAATCCTTTTAGGTCTTTTGCCCTTGATTAATATGCAATAAGGGTGTTTCTCTCAAAAGACGCAAAATATTGAGAGGCACCCAGTTGCAGCCACTGGGAGTCGCCATACCTCAACTCCATACACACGTGTTCTTCACTCGAAAAAATAAAATGTGTATAGTGCTTCAATTTCTTATTTTTCTCCTTGCTGTATGTATGTATGTATATCCATTTCCATCTGGTTGTTGTTGTTCCAGTAGCCCATTTTACATCAAGGTGCCCTGGTTCCCCAGCACCTGACGCAGACCTTGTTTCTCCGCGCGACGTCTGAGCCAGCATCTCATTTGTTTCATTATCTCTCATCATGGTATGAGGTAGGCAGTAGCGTGAAGGGCCTTGCCCAAGGACCCACACTGGATGGTGTTCATAGCTGGATGGATTTAGCAGCGCAGCTCAGTATGAGTGATGGACCAAATTCTTGAAGATGCCTGTTTTTTCCCACATAAGCACCCATTCTTGATAGCAAGCAGCTCGCGATCCCCGATGTTGTAGCACTGCTCCCCAGGGGGGAAGCGTTTTGAAAAGAAGGTGCATGAGTGGAGCTTAAGATCAGCAGCAGAGCATCGCGAGAGGACAGCCCCAACTCTGACATCTGAAGCGCTGACCGCGAGAACAAACTAGACTGATGGGTCAGGGTGGATGATAATGGGTGCTTGTGTGAACAGTTGCTGAAGTTTTCAGAACGCCTGCTCGACCTCGTGGATCCACCGTAACGGTATCTTAACAGCGGTAAGGGCTGTGAGTGGGGCAGCGAGAGTGCTGAAGCCCAGATGAAGTGCCGATAAAAGTTTGCGAACCCTAGAAACCAATGGAGCTACTTCCTGGAGTCCGGAACTGGCCACTCCTCCACAGCTTTGGTCTTGGTGGGGTCTGGCCTGAGCTATTCGCCCTCTAGGATGTAACCGAGAAAGGTGATGGATTGTACATGAAATTAACACTTTTCAGCTTTTACATACAACTTGTTTTCCAACAGGTGCTGAGAACTAGGCAGACGTGATGCTGGTGTTCCTTCAGGTCTGAGGACTAGATAAGAATAGTGTCTAGGTACACGAAAACCACCTGGAGGAGGAAGTCATGGAGAACATCATTTATGAGAGCCTGAAAAACAGAGTGAGTGTTAGTGAGACCAACCGGCATGACCAGATATTCAAAATGACGATGTGTGTTTTAAACGCTGTTTTCCACTCATCTCCTGCCCTTATTCTGATCAGGTGGTATGCGTTTCTTAGGTCCAGCTTGGAGAAGATGGTCGCCTTTTGGACATGCTCAATGGCTGAGGAAAGAAGAGGGAAAGAATATTTATTTTTTACAGTGATTTGGTTTAAACGTTGGTGGTCAATGCAGGGTCAGAGGGTTTTGTCTTTTTTTGCCACAAAGAAGAATCCAGCACCAAGGGGAGAAGAAGACGGACAGATAATCCCAGCTTTTAGTGACTCGTTTATATTGGTCTCCATGGCTTTGCGCTCAGGATGAGAAAGGCTAAACAGATGACCAGCTGGGAGAGGAGCACCTGGCAGGAAGTCGATGGCACAGTCGTAAGGGCGGTGGGGGGGGAGAGATAATTCGTGGTCCTTACTAAACACCTACTTGAGATTGTGATAAGTGGGCAGTACATTGGTGAGATCAGGTGAGGTCAGAGCTGGTTCAGGGGCCGGAGAACATGATGGTACTGAAGAGAGAAGGCAGTTTTTTAGACAGAAGGGGCTCCAGGAGTCAAAGCAGCGGTGAGCCCAATTAATGATAGGATTATGGAGGACGAGCCAGGGATAGCCCAACACTACTGGGACCTCCGAGGTGGGAAACACAAAAAACTGGATCATCTCGTGATGCTTGCCAGAGACAACCATAGACACTGGATCAGTCTGATGAGAGGTGGTGGTGATGAGACTGCCATCCAGCGCGTTTACGCAGATGGGGGGTCTAAGCAGTGAGTAGAGATTTTGCACTGCTTAACCAGGTCATGGTGAATGAGGTTCTGCTCCGAACCGGAGTCTATAAATCAGAGAATGTGAACAGGGTTATGATTACTGATGCAGATGGAAGTGGGGACCGTGAGTCAGAGGTTGGTTTCACATTTGCCCGTCAGAACCCCCAGACTTACTGATGGGCCGGGTCTTTTGGGCGGATGGCACAGGAGTACAGAAGATGGCGAGAGGACCCACAATACAGACAGTCACCCAGAGCTAGGCGCCGCTGTCACTCCTCCTGGGTCAAACGTGCCCGACCCAGTTGCATGGGTTCAGGAGCTTCCTCTCGCTTCGGAGGTGTAGAGGCCCTCTGGGAGGGGGCGCCGGAGTTGAGATGTGGCGCGGAGGCCCGGAACCGGAAGCTGCGTCTCTCTCTGGTTCAGTTGTCTAGCTTAATCGCTAGTTCAATAAGCTGGTCGAGAGTCTGGGGCTCGTTCCAGCTGTCCAGGTCATCCTTGACTCTCTTAGCCAAGGCATGGAGAAAAACCCCTCTTCACACGGCGTCATCCCAGCCAGCCTCTACCGCTAATGTGCAGAACTCGATGGCGAACTCTGCCAGCATTTGCTAGCCCTGTCAGATCCATAAGAGCTTCCGCATGGCATCATCTTTGCTGTTTGTAGGGGAGGTTAGTTTACAGGCTTCCAGGAATTCAGCATATGGGGTGCCAATGACGCAACCTGAGTCCCCAGCACCACCATTTGCTGCATTAGCTGGCTCATGGTCTCCCCCAGTGCAGACTGCTGCTGTGTGAAGTCTTTTAGGATGGCCTCATGTTGGCCCAGAAGAATTCCCTGCTGGGAGAGAGTGGTCTGAAACTGTGCTGTAGTGTCCAAAGGGCCAGATAACTTTGTCATGATTTCTGGTGGTTTTTGACTCTAAGTCAAGCGACAGTTTCAGACCAAGCACAAAGGGAAAGGTTTAAACAGTTTATTGTTTCTGGGTTTTTTTCACAGTTTCACAGATTCTTTATAAAGTAGCTTCTTTGTCTGCTGTCAGACAGGAGGAAGAGGAGGAAGGTGAACCGCTCAAGGCGGCGCTGGAGAGCGGGTGGTCAGGGTCTGCACAGAGGAGATACAGGTTAGTGAACAGGTCGGGTTAGGGTTGGCAGAAGGATTTTAGTAGATTGTGCAGGCGAATAAGAAAAGGGCTTATGGTTGGAAATGGTTGTCAGATCCCAGGAGGAGGGTCCGGTGTCAGCGGACTGGGGCTGGCCTGCGAGTGTGGGCTGGAGGTGTTGGAGGGTGGACAGACAGTCATAGACCAGAGAGAGAGGGAGGCGGAGGTGTTCACTTGTTTGGAGCGTAGCGGACCCAGGCTGGTGGGTGGAGGAGTGGACGGAGGTGCACGGGATGGGAAACGGCACAGGGAATGAAGGATCTGGGAGTGACAGTACAGAAGCCAAAGTGGAGAGATCCCGAAGACTGGGAGGTGCGGTCTGGAAACCGCCAGGAAGGAACCAGTCACGGTACGGAAACTGTTGTGGCCAAAGGGGAATCCAGGGAGGAGAATCTGCGCAGGAGAACACAGGTAAGGTTGAAACTCAGACACTTGAATTTACTCAAAATAAGAAAACTTAGCACGCTAAGCTGGCCTCCTTGCTGCCGATCCCCTTAAGAGCCCCGTGCTGCTGATGGCAGGATTGCTCTCAGCTGATCCGCACCTGTCAGCCATGCCCTTGGAAAGAGACAGGTGAGGAAAAACAACAACACTCTCACATGCACACAGCTGCTGACACTTGACAATCCGGCCCTCAGAGTCTCTTTTGCTCTTGTTTTCATTGCTGAACTTCCTCCAGAAAAATATCATCACTACAAGGAAAAGGTGAAGAAGATAGACCTATGTAAAAAGAAATGGACATGATAGAAAATCGTCCACCATAAATGTCTGATTAGTGTTTGAAGCTGTTTATACACATAACATATAATTATTTCATGAGAGAAGAAGTTATTTCTTCATAAAGGTATTAAACATGTTGGTTCAACATGGGAATGATCTGGAGGGAGAAACTGGTCTTGGGTCTGGTGGTTTTGGTGTACAAAGGTCTGTAGCTCCAACTTGAGGGGAGAGAAGAAGTGAGATCCTGGTGAAAAGGTCCCTGCTGATGCTGCTAGACCTTTATCTGACTCTGGAGGAGTACAAGTCCTGGATGGAGGAGTACAAGTCCTGTATGGAGGAGTACAGGTCCTGGATGGAGGAGTACAGGTCCTGGATGGAGGAGTACAGGTTCTGGATGGAGGAGTACAGGGCCTGGATGGAGGGGGACATGTCCTGTATGGAGGAGTACAGGTGTTGGATGGAGGAGTACAAGTCCTGTATGGAGAACTACAAGTCCTGTATGGAGGAGTCCAGGTCCTGGATGGAGGAGTACAGGGCCTGGATGGAGGGGGACATGTCCTGTATGGAGGGGGACATGTCCTGTATGAAGGAGTCCAGGTCCTGGATTGAGGAGTACAGGGCCTGGATGGAGGGGGACATGTCCTGGATGGATGTGTGCAGGTCCTGGATGCAGGAGGACAGGTTCTGGATGGATGAGTGCTGGACCTTCTTTATGACCCTGTTTATGTTAGCTGTTCATTTCAGGTCCTTGGTGATGCAGGTCTCCAGAAACCTGAACCTGTCCACCATAGTTACAGGTGTGTTGTGTATCATAATGGGGGACATGGGTGGAGGACCCTCCTGAAGTCTACTGCTGTCTCCACAGTTTTTAGAATGTTGCATTCTAGATGGTTCTGACTGCACCAGAAGACAAGCTGTTTGACTTCCTGTCTGTAAAAAGACTTGTCTCTGTCCCTGAAGAGGACGATGACCAAACTTCAGAAGTTTAACACATGGAATGCTGGAGGAGCAGCCGTTGGTGTAGAGGGAGAATAGCATGGGGTACTGGATGTTATTATCCTGAGCTTCACGTGCTGTGTCCTGTCTGTCAGAAAGTTTGTGATCCCTGACAGGTGGAGGCTGGGACAGAGAGCTGGGACAGTTTTGGACTGGAGGACTTCTGGGAGGATGGTGTTAAATGCTGAACTGAAGTCCATGAACAGCATCCTGGTGGACGTCCCTGCAGTGTGGACGTGTTACAGGATGTAATGCAGCTCCATGTTGACTGACTGCATCATCCACTGACCTGTTAGTCCTGTATGCAGACTGCAGGGGGGTCCAGCAGGGTCTTTAAAGAAAATAAAACATTTCTGTATTTTTACATTTAAATGACACAATTTAAACTTACAACAGAAGTTTAAATTAAAACAGAATATTGGTTTATATTTTTCCAACATTCAGCTCTTAACAAATCCATGTATGGTTCATTCTTTGGTTTTAGTGTGTTTTTTTGGTTTTTCAGTTTTTGAAAACTAAAAGTAAAAATATAAATGTCCTGTATTTGTATAGCGCTTTTCTGGTCATTCAGACCACTCAAAGCGCTTTAACACTACAAGTTTTACATTCACCCATTCACACAACCTGATATGTAAACCGGGGGGAGAGGGTAGGGGCTAACACTCACACAACCTGATGTGTAAACCGGGGGGCAACATGGGGTTCAGTGCCTTGCCCAAGGACACTTTGACATGTGGTGGTGGAAGCCGGGATACATGTTGTGATCTACTGTACTCCCCTATCAAAGGGATTTTGTCTCAGTTTTACAAGGAGAGTTATTTAAAGAAACAAGTATATTCCTTGCCTTGGATTAACAGGGAGTGTAAACATCTTATGCAACTCAGAGACAAACTACTTAAAAAATCTCTTCAATCTGGATTCCGGAATAGCGCTATAACTGGTGGCAGCTTTGCTAGCATTGTTTGTTCTTTTTGAGTATTTCTTGTTAGTTTTTTCTTCTGGAAATATTTTCTAAATACTTTTCTTCTGATTTGGATGCTGTGCTGATTGAGTTTTTTGCTTGATTTGTCACTTTTTTGCCACTTGTTATGATGCGTGACCATGGCAACAAGAGACATGTTTACAAGAAAGAGCAATATAACTGACATTTCTAAGGCTGAAATAATCCTCAAATTGAAACTCTGGATCCCTGATGTGCTCAAAAAAAGAAGACGTGGATGCAGAGCAGGAGCAGAGTGAAGAGAGAGAAAGAGGAAGTTTAAACCTTCACTTCCATCAGTCATATTGACAAACAGACATGGCTAACGGAACATATCCCGGACTCCAGCATGTCTCTGTCTGGCTTTCCAACAATACGAGCAGTCAGAGATTTGAAGAGGAGCGACAAAAGAAGAGGAGTTCATCAGCTGATCACATCTGCAGTTACCTGTTGGGGTGGAGCATCAGAGCAAGTGATATGAAGAGATTGGACAGATTGATAAGGAGGACTGATTCTGTCCTGGAGACTGAACTCAAACTGAACTCTCTTGAGTTGATTGTCCAAAAGAGGATGAAGAACATGATGGAAAACCCTCCTCATCAACTAAGTAACTCAGTAACTCAACAACAGAGTGTCTTCAGTCAGAAGATTCTTCGTAATCTGCTGCAGCACAGACCACTACAGGAGATCCTTCCTATCCACAGCTAGAACCCTCTACAGGAGATCCTTCCTGTCCACAGCTAGAACCTTTTACAATGGCTCTCTGAAGAACTGAGCTACAACAACACTTAATTTCCCTTCGGGGGTTAATAAAGTATTTTTGATTTGATTTGATTTTATTACAAGCTGGTCCTATACAAGTCATGATTCTCTTAGGGCAACTGAAGTATGTTTTTATCAGCATTAAAAGTACTAGACAAAAAACCATTGTCATATCATTACAGTCAAATTTTGGATAAATGTAAGCTTTTAAATTTGAATCATTTTAAATTATTTAATTATTCACGGGCTCAGTAAGTTTTGTAACCCATATTGCAGGACTCAGACACAGACAGCAGCTCAGGTGCAAAAGTGAAAGGTTTATTTACAAATATACAGTGGGGCAAAGAAGTATTTAGTCAGCCACCAATTGTGTAAGTTCTCCCACTTAAAAAGATCAGAGAGGCCTGTAATTTTCATCATAGGTATACCTCAACTATGAGAGACAAAATGAGGAAAAAAAATCCAGAAAATCACATTGTCTGATTTTTAAAGAATTTATTTGCAAATTATGGTGGAAAATAAGTATTTGGTCAATAACAAAAGTTAATCTCAATACTTTGTTATATAGCCTTTGTTGGCAATGACAGAGGTCAAACGTTTTCTGTAAGTCTTCACAAGGTTTTCACACACTGTTGCTGGTATTTTGGCCCATTCCTCCATGCAGATCTCCTCTAGAGCAGTGATGTTTTGGGGCTGACGCTGGGCAACACGGACTTTCAACTCCCTCCAGAGATTTTCTATGGGGTTGAGATCTGGAGACTGGCTAGGCCACTCCAGGACCTTGAAATGCTTCTTACGAAGCCACTCCTTCGTTGCCCGGGCGGTGTGTTTGGGATCACTGTCATGCTGAAAGACCCAGCCACGTCTCATTTTCAATGCCCTTGCTGATGGAAGGAGGTTTTCACTCAAAATCTTACGATACATGGCCCCATTCATTCTTTCCTTTACACGGATCAGTCGTCCTGGTCCCCTTGCAGAAAAACAGCCCCAAAGCATGATGTTTCCACCCCCATGCTTTACAGTAGGTATGGTGTTCTTTGGATCCAACTCAGCATTCTTTCCCCTCCAAACACGACAAGTTGAGTTTCTACCAAAAAGTTCTATTTTGGTTTCATCTGACCATATGATGTTCTCCCAATCCTCCTCTGGATCATCCAAATGCTCTCTAGCAAACCGCAGATAGGCCTGGACGTGTCCTGGCTTCAGCAGGGGGACACGTCTGGCACTGCAGGATTTGAGTCCCTGGAGGCGTAGTGTATTACTGATGGTAGCCTTTGTTACTTTGGTCCCAGCTCTCTGCAGGTCATTCACTCGGTCCCTCCGTGTGGTTCTGGGATTTTTGCTCACCGTTTTTGTGATCATTTTGACCCCACGGGGTGAGATCTTGCGTGGAGCCCCAGATCGAGGGAGATTATCAGTGGTCTTGTATGTCTTCCATTTTCTAATAATTGCTCCCACAGTTGATTTCTTCACACCAAGCTGCTTACCTATTGCAGATTCAGTCTTCCCAGCCTGGTGAAGGTCTACAATTTTGTTTCTGGTGTCCTTTGACAGCTCTTTGGTCTTGGCCATAGTGGAGTTTGGAGCGTGACTGTTTGAGGTTGTGGACAGGTGTCTTTTATACTGATAACGAGTTCACACAGGTGCCATTAATACAGGTAACGAGTGGAGGACCGAGGAGCCTCTTAAAGAAGTTACAGGTCTGTGAAAGCCAGAAATCTTACTTGTTTGTAGGTGACCAAATACTTATTTTCCACCATAATTTGCAAATCAGACAATGTGATTTTCTGGATTTTTTTTTTCCTCATTTTGTCTCTCATAGTTGAGGTATACCTATGATGAAAATTACAGGCCTCTCTGATCTTTTTAAGTGGGAGAACTTACACAATTGGTGGCTGACTAAATACTTTTTTGCCCCACTGTATATACAGTGAAGAGAATGTGCTCGGTGATCTGGTGCACCAGGGAGAGTCTCAGCACTGTAATGGAGAAGAGAGTTAGTTCCAGAGCCACAGAGATGGATCGAGAGATCTTGCTCAAACAGGTGGTGATAACTCACGGGAGAGATGCAGGTGGTTAAGCTTGAAGGGAGGGCAGGTCCAGTGTGGTGCTGTGCAGGGAGGTGGTGAGTCCAGGTCGGGTGAGGAGGCCGGAGGGAGACAGACAGGGTTCCAGACGATCAGACGCTGGACACAGAAAAAACTCTCGGAACACAAGGAGCAGGGTGAACAATCCTGGAGAGAACAGGGTTAGTTACACACAGGGGAAAAAATCCAAACGTCTTCTCAAGGAGCACAAAAGGGTTTCAACAATGTTTCACAATGAATCACAAGGAATTAATCACAAGGACGGCACACGGGAGCTACCATTCAGGTCAACAACCAGGCGTCGAATGAAGGTCTGCCTCAGGCTTAAGTAGCACCCTGCTCCTCATCAGCGCTGATCGCCACCAGGTGTAGATAATCTGCCTCACGCTCCAGCGCAGATTCTCACTGAAAGTAGATGACTCACCCGACACAGAAAACACAGCACACACAAACACTGAACCTGACATTACCCCCCCCTTAACGACCGCCACCTGGCGGTAAGGCACGAGAAGCCTCAAAATCCCTAATAAGCTGAGGGTCTTTAATGAAGGAGGCCAGCACCCAAGACCTATCCTTGGGCCCGTAGCCCTCCCAGGCTACGAGGTACTGCCGGCCTCTCCCACGTCTGCGGACATCCAGCAGACGGTCCACCGTATACACCAAATGACCATCCACAACTTGGGCGGGAGGGGGGGGGAGTGGATGGAGGACACAGGGGACTAGAAATGACAGGTTTAACTAGGGACACATGGAACACGGGATGGATCCGCATGGAAGCAGGCAGGCGGAGCTTAACAGTGGAGGGACCAGGAACGGACAGAATTTCGAATGGACCTATGAAGTGGGGAGCCAGTTCTTTCTGAGTGTTTTTGAGCTGAATGTCATGGGTGGAGAGCCATACCTTTTGCCCAACTGTGTAGGTGGGCGCAGGGAGACGTCGCCTACACCGCTGGACATGGGTGTGAACGGAGGGGTGAGCTGGTGGAACGTTCTCAGAGGGAAACAGGGGAGGCTGGTAGCCTAAGGAGATTTCAAAAGGTGATTTGTTAGTGGCTGAGGAGACATGTGCATTATGAGCGTACTCCACCCAGGGGAGATGGTCGCTCCAGGTGGAGGGGTCGTTCGAGCAAACGCAGCGCAAGGCGGCCTCCAGCTCCTGATTCATCCGCTCGGTTTGACTGTTAGTTTGCGGATGAAATCCGGAGCTGAGGACCACCCGCACCCCGAGTGCTGCGAAGAACTCCCTCCAGACCTGGGCAATAAACTGGGGTCCACGGTCCGACAGGACCTCCTGGGGGAGCCCATGGAGCCGGAACACATGTTTTACCAGAAGTTTAGCAGTCTCAAGGGCTGAGGGGAGTCTTTTCAAGGGGATGAGGTGACAGGCCTTAGAAAAACGGTCCACAACTGTTAAGATTACTGAGAGTCCTCTACTGACCGGCAGCCCTGTAATAAAGTCCAGAGCTACATGGGACCAGGGTCTGCCGGGGGTCTCGAGGGGTTGGAGCAGCCCGTGGGGATGATAGTTGGAGGTCTTATTGCGCGCACATACCTGACAGGCTTGTACGTACTCCTTGATGTTTTTATACATGGATGGCCACCAGAAAGACCGCCGTATGAGTCCCACCATTCTCCCCACCATTCTCCCCACCCCTGGATGTCCTGAAAACCAGGCGGTGTGTGCCCAGTGGAGCAGGCGAGAACGAACTGTCTGTGGGACATACCTGCGGTTCGGAGGTTGGGTGGCCGGTCCGGGATCAGTCTGTTGTGCGCGACTAATGCCGCTTTTCTACCGACAGAACACGGTGCGGCTCGGTTCACTTTAGCCCCCTGTGGACCCTTTTCCACCGCCTTTCTCGGGTCTTAACCGCGTCATTCCGCGCCAACCTGGCCTCTTTTTTCAGACCACCTCCTCGGTGGTCCAAAGCGGCCCAAAGCGGGCCCACACGCCCACCTGTCTACTGATTGGTCCAGCAAACTGCTACCAGTGACACGACTACCTACGTAGTGGTAGCCCCTGATTGGCCCCGCTGTGTGTGGTGTTCACGTGGTGTGATTCAGAAGCGCTCCCGCAAAAGGCTTTAAAAAAAACTCCCAGCAACCATACAAATATTTTATTTTAAAATACAATTGACTTTGGACAATGGCGACTTCCTCCACAAGAACCAAATATCTAACCAACCAAAATGAATCACAGACAGAGTGCAAAGTACAAAAACACACGTATATCCGCCATTGTTGTTGTTGTTTCACGCGCTGTGACGTCGCGGACAAAGACTTTTGCGCGCCACTTTTCATAGCCAGATGGGCACGCCCCTATCCCCACTTACGTCCACTTTATGTTTCCACCGCCTTAAGCGAGTTGATCCGCGCTATATTGTACCGCTCTCAAGCGCGCCGTGCTGATTTGTCGGTGGAAAAGGGGGATAATATCCTCTTCGATGTCCCACGTGACTGCTCTGATGACACAGGCTCGGGGAATAATGGTGCGTGTCTCGGGGAGTTCATCGATGGAAAACTGGCAGGATAGGGTGTCAGGCTTAATGTTCTTGGAACCTGGTCTGTAAGAGATAACAAAATTGAAACGAGAAAAGAAAAGTGACCATCTGGACTGACGGGGGTTAAGTTGCTTAGCTTCCTGAAGATAGGCTAGATTTTTATGTTCGGTCCAGACCACAACCGGGTCTGCTGCACCCTCCAGCCAGTGCCTCCACTCCAGCAGCTCTCGGTCTCCCACGTCGTAGCCTCGCTCAGCTGGAGACAGGCGACGGGAGAAAAAGGCGCAGGGATGCAGTCGCTGGTCGTGCTGTCCCACCTCAGACAGCACAGCACCCACACCTGAATCCGAGGCATCTACCTCCATGGTAAACTGCTGGGAGGTGTCTGGCTGAATGAGGACGGGGGCACTGCTGAACTTCTCCTTCAGCTTACGAAATGCGTGGTCTGCCTCTGGAGTCCAGCTGAAGGTTTTCTTGGTGGAAGTGAGAGAGGTTAGTGCAGCAGCAGTCTGACTGTAGTTCCTTATAAACTTTCGATAAAAGTTTGCAAAACCTAAAAAACTCTGGAGCTGTTTACGTGTTGAAGGTGTAGGCCAGTCCACAACAGCCTGTACCTTCACCGGATCTGGTTTCACCTGTCCATTTTCGAAGATGAAGCCCAGGAACCCCACAGATGGTGCATGAAACTCGCATTTCTCCGCCTTAACAAACAGGCAGTTCTCCAGCAGGCGCTGTAGCACCTGACGGACGTGGACCTTATGTTCCGCCTCTGATGAAGAAAAAATCAAAATGTCATCTAGGTACACAAACACAAAGGAGTTCAGAAAGTCTCTTAAAACGTCATTTATGAGGGCTTGGAAAACGGCGGGGGCATTGGTGAGCCCGAAAGGCATCACCAAGTACTCAAAATGTCCCAGTGGTGTCTTAAAAGCCGTTTTCCATTCATCTCCTTCCCGGATTCGAACTAGATGGTAGGCGTTCCGCAGGTCCAACTTGGTGAAAATCGTTGCTCCCTGCACAGATTCGAAAGCAGATGCCAACAGAGGTAAGGGGTATTTATTCTTTACTGCGCCCGTTCTCCGGTTTGAGCCGTTGCAGCTCTGACAGTTGGCACAGTCTCAGGGGTTCTGTGAACCGCACGAGGCGGAGAACGGGCGCGATGCTCATCCCACAAAAATCCAGTCATCCGATGATCAATCTTAGTAGCTATGGTTATTAATTCTTCCAATGACTGGGGTTCATCTCTGTGAATTAGCTGCTCACGAATAGGCTTATTAAAAGCGCCCAGAAAGGCTCCCTTGAGCGCGGGCGCGTTCCAGCCAGATTCTGCAGCCAGAGTGCGAAAATCAACAGCGAAGTCTGCTACAGACTTCTTACTTTGTTTGATGTGACGGAGTTGATGGGTTATTTCGGTCTCGGATTTACGATAAGTGAAAGTCTGTTCAAAGTCCTTCACGAACGCTTCCAGGGATGTGCGTAAAATGACAGAGTAGCTGTATTTGGCCTCTGCCCATCTGAGCGCACGTCCCCTCAGTAGGCCGATGATGTGGGCGATCTTTGAAGCATCGTCAGGGAAAGACTGGGGAGAGCGGCAGAAAATTAGTGAGCATTGTAACAAGAATCCAGAGCCTTTACCTGCCTCACCAGCATAAGCTTCCGGGTTGGGTAGAGATACGTTGCGCACATGGGCGCAAGCTGGAGGCTCGGGCTCAGGCGGAGCCGTGGCTGGTTGAGGAGGAGGCTGGGAAATGGCAGATAATTGATTAGTAACAGTTTGCAGTAGACCTGTAATTTCTTCCAACCGTTGGTGGTTGTATTGTTGTCGCTCACACAGCGAATTTAACATTGATTCGTGTCTAGAGAGAAGTTCTGAGGTTCCAACAGGGAGCTGTCTGGCTGAGTCCGCGGGGTCTGACTGGCCTGGTTGTTCTGTCATGGGCTCAGTAAGTTTTGTGACCCATATTGCAGGACTCAGACACAGACAGCAGCTCAGGTAAATGGTAAATGTCCTGTATTTATATAGCGCTTTTCTGGTCATTCAGACCACTCAAAGCGCTTTCACACTACAAGGTTTTGCATTCACCCAGTCACACAACCCGATATGTAAAGCGGGGGGAGAGGGTAGGGGCTAACACTCACACAACCCGATACGCAGATCGGGGGGCAACATGGGGTTCAGTGTCTTGCCCAAGGACACTTCGACTTGTGGTGGTGGAAGCCGGGATCGATCCACCAACCTTCAAATTGGAGGACGACCGCTTTAGCCACTGAGCCACAGCCGCCCTGGTGCAAAACCAGGTGCAAAAGTGAAAGGTTTATTTACAAATATATATACAGTGAAGAGAATTTGCTCGGTGATCTGGTGCGCCAGGGAGAGTCTCAGCACTGTAATGGAGAAGAGAGTTAGTTCCAGAGCCACAGAGATGGATCGAGAGATCTTGCTCATACAGGTGGTGATAACTCACGGGAGAGATGCAGGTGGTTAAGCTTGAAGGGAGGGCAGGTCCAGTGTGGTGCTGTGCAGGGAGGTGGTGAGTCCAGGTCGGGTGAGGAGGCCGGAGGGAGACAGACAGGGTTCCAGACGATCAGACGCTGGACACAGAAAAAACTCTCGGAACACAAGGAGCAGGGTGAACAATCCTGGAGAGAACAGGGTTAGTTACACACGGGAAAAAATCCAAACGTCTTCTCAAGGAGCACAAAAGGGTTTCAACAATGTTTCTCGGAATCACAAGGAATTAATCACAAGGACGGCACACGGGAGCTACCATTCAGGTCAACAACCAGGAGTCGAATGAAGGTCTGCCTCAGGCTTAAGTAGCACCCTGCTCCTCATCAGCGCTGATCGCCACCAGGTGTAGGTAATCTGCCTCACGCTCCAGCGCAGATCCTCACTGAAAGTAGATGACTCACCCGACACAGAAAACACAGCACACACAAACACTGAACCTGACACAGCCTGTTTAATTTATAAGGTTATACATTGTCTTGCACCTCCACCTCTGAATGATTTTATTAAACAAAGGTCACGCAATGCTGTGAGCCACTGTGAGAGGTGATTGTGAGGTAGCATTTAGGCTGACCGCTTTCTCACAGAATGTTTTATCATATCCAAGAGAGTCTGGCTGCAGACCTCCACTGTCAGGACCAGCTCTGCTGTCAGGACCGGAAGACCGGACTTTAGTTCTTGGGCATGTGTCTAAATAATTACAGTGATTTTAAAAAATATATATTTCCACTTCAACTGGATAAAACACAAGAAAAGTACAGCTAATATGACCCTTAGAAAATTACTGAATTATTTTACTTCAGACAGTATTTTTGATTTAATTGGCTAAAAGGACAGCTGTTATTTTGCACTACATATATGTTTGTTTTGAAACACAACATCTGTGCAAACACACTCTGATATGTGTGATGACATAATTCTTCTACACACCAACCAATTGCTGACTTTTCTTTGCCTCAATACTATTATTTATCATTGGAAATATGGCCTCCTGCACTGTTGGACTCATTTTCATATCAATTTACTCTATTCTTTATACAGGCATACACTCTCAGAAATAGAGGTACGAGACAAGAACATTTTTGTACCTATAGGTAAAATGTTTTAAAATGTTCCCTTAAAAGTACAATATTGGTCTTTAAAAGGCCAGAAATGCCCCTCAGAATGTTCAAATTGATATAAAGTACAAATTTGTACCATTTCAACTGCACCTGCAACCCTGGCCAAGGCTGCTTAATCTCCATTTTATTAAGTTTCTTCCATCATTTTCAATATTATGTTTCAGAATGTTGGTTTAAGACTTCAAAATGTGGCATGATTTTACTGTTTTAGTGGAACAACTTCATAAGGTACAAAAGTGGACCTGGACTACAGGGTACACCCCCAACAACAAGAATTTGTGCCCTTCTTGTCTTTTTGAAGGCTTGAACATGTACGAAAACTGACAAATTTTTGCCTACCCCCCTAAAAAAATTGAAACATTTGCAAAATTTTGGGTTTCGCGAGTAGGCGGAGCCTCCTACATACACAGCGCCACCTATTGGCGGGGCTCTTCCACCTGCTTTTATGTACAGTGATGAAATTTGGTGGGTTGATAGATGATGGGATTACGGTTAAAAAAGCTTCTTGGAGGTGTAGTCTAAATTCAACAGGAAGTCTGCCATCTTGAAAAAACTGCCCATTTTGGCGTTTTCTGACCTCTTATTTGAACGAACTACTCCTACAGTTTTATACATATCAGCACCAAACTTGGTCAACAGAGTCTCAAGGCATGGGGGATCAAAGGGGGCTCAGGAACTCTACAGATTCTTTTTGGTTTGGGTGGGGCATAACCTCAAAGTTTGACTTCTCGCCAAAAACACAAATACTAATAACTTGCTCAAAAATGACAACATCTTCACCAAAATGCTTGTGGATGATTATAGTGGGTTCATGATCAAAGCTATAGTGTCATATTTTGAAAATACTTTAGCCCCGCCCACTGGGAGCCAGAAGTGTCAAGTTTTACATTTAAGGGTGTGTCTCTGGCATTCCTGACCCAATGAACTTCAAAATTGTGTCAGACAGCAGAAGTTGGTCTAACTTTTCATGAAGAAAGAAATTCGCCAAGCCAAGGGGCATGGTCATCATCGCGCAGCAAAGTTCAACGTTGAAAAAAATCAACAATTTTCGTAATTCTGCAATTTTGGTCCGATCATCACAAAACTTCACAGGATTGATCGTAGTCATGTCCTGAACCAAGCTGAGTTGAAAATTTTTGGGGGCATGGCTTGCGCCCCCTTGTGGACGCTTAAATGTATAGCCCGACCCACATCTTTCACTTAGGATTCTGAAATTTGGTACACAGATGGGCCCTGTCCCAATGCCCGCACTGCACCCTACGGTTTTCCAAGAAGTGAACTTAGCAGAAGTGCACATAAGGGTTCAAAGCGCGTAGTGAACAAGTGCGCACATATTAGCAGTGAGCACTACGTGCCACAGCGTTCTTTCTCCATGACACCCAAAATGGCAGTACCGTTTGCGCTATTTTCATACTAGAATAGATTTTAAAGCTCCAACAAACATTTATTTAGAGGAGAATGAAGCGCAGGAACAAAAGGAGGTGTATAAGACAGAATAAGTGATTAAACTGTTAGTATATCATGTCTAATATTACACGTCAGTACTGTTATTAATTAATTATATTTTTTATCAGATATATGACACATTTTTCCAACAGAGAATTAATCAATTGTAATTACACATCTAGACAATAAAATAAAATATTGATTATTTAGATTCTACACTTCAGAAAACATTTTTTTTTGGTCCAGATGGTTCAGCCATTTCTCCACCTTCTTCTTTTTTTCCCCTCAAAATTCACGTGCAGCAATGCATTGTGGGAAATACACTTCGCTTAAGTCTGCACTGATGCGGGCTTCGGTGAAGTGCGGATCAAGCGTTCGAAAGGGGCGGAGTCAAGGGCATGACTCTTCACTCGGGAGAATCGGGACACCCAACGCACTTGCACCCCTCATCGGGAACGCACATTTGAAGTGTACAAGTGCACAAGTGTGGGTATTGGGACAGGGCCATGGACCACATCAGGACCTACAAAAAAGCCTCTTGGACCCATATCTGGAACCCAACCGGAAGGTGCTATCTTGGAAAAACTGAACATTTTGCCATTTCACAAGTTTGAGCTAACTCCTCCTACGGATTTTCATCAATCTGCACCAAACTTGGTCAGTATGTTCTTTAGGCATTGTGGGACAAAAGTTGTTAACTCATTCACCGCCATTGAAGACTTTCGTCATCTTTTCAAATACAACCGTTCACCGCCATTGACGACATAAATTCTTAATTGCGTCTTTTGACGGGAGGGGTGAGACAACAACCGCGCACACCATGAGAGTAAATATCACACCTCTAAAGAACGTACAAGTTGTTCTTACCCGTGTGCGTTGGTGAAACTTCATGTGATCATAATGATAATCCATGAAAGGTTTCGGGAAGCCATTATGCATAATATGATGCGTAACGCGGGGGCGCAAAGCAGAAAAACTTGTGCAGCTCACACTTCATCAAAGTCTGTGTCGCGGTCGCAAAAATTTGGATAGAAAGAAATTACGACAATCAACGCAGGCTGCCGAGCTCACAGCACATATTTCATCCCAGCCAGAGACCTCCATTTTAACAGATGGGTCAGAGTCACGTGATTTTAGTGCACCTGACCCAAATCTAAAAAGTCAAACTCCTATAACTTCATGACTATTTCTCAGATCTAAATGAAATTGTACATGGATGATCACAGTGGGGTCCTGAACAAAACTATGTATTGAAATTTTGGGAATACTTTAGCTCCGCCAACTGAGAACCGGAAGTGTCATCTTTTATTCATTGGGGTCATACTCTGGCCTACGTCAACAAATCTACAACGGCCTGGCTCAGCAAACAGTCAATGAGTACATCTAACATGGTTTAAAATTTTAGGGCTCTAGCATTTAAAGAGGCCATTTCATACAAATTTCAGGACTTTGTGGTTATTTCTTAAGTATCAACCAGTAATATGAAACATTTTATATCTAAAAAACGTCAGGAAACACTTAGTAACAGACCTTTCAATTTATCTGCATTAAAATTTGGGTGGTTCCGGCTCTTTCCGTCAGGCTGCTTCGACTGCTTCGGCAGCAACTCATTATTTTTCATTATTCAAATTTACTGGACTCTGATTGGCTAACAAACTAGCCTATGAGAACAAGGAATACTGTTTCCTGCCCCGCTGCACATGATAACATCAGACGTTGTGTCTTCCTGTTTGCTACATTTTATGCTAACAGCTTTTAGCCAGCAGCATGCTAAGCGTGGTTTCAACTGCGGGAGCTGATGAATACTAACGAACAAAGGAGTTGTGATAAAACAGATACAGGTCGTTAGAACTCGGGTGTTATCACCACCTGCGTAGTTTGAGAGATAAAAACTGAAAGAGAAGTTGTTGACCTGTTTTCACACCCACTATGAAGGTAAGAACACCTGTGGAGCTAAAATATTCAACAGAAACCTCAGAAGAACTGTTTTTAATGGAATGGCCTCTTTAAGGCGTCGCCACAGCGCCACTTCAAAGTTTGACGTCTCGCCATCAACACATTTCTTGCTGTAAAATCATGCTGAAGTACTGCATGATTTCTGGTTCCGCCAAAGGGAACAAAGCTTTTTCTGTTTTAGCCTGCAAATTGGGAAAAATTAAGCTTTTTTTTTCTTTCTCTACTTTTCGTTTTTAAAATTTGGTTTTAAACCAAAAAACAAACAGATAATTAGTTTTTTCTGATTTTATTTTTACATTTGATATTTGTTTAGTTTTTTATGTTCTTTTAACTGCAACAGCTCTGACAGGAGGGTGATACAACAGCTGAAGGAAAAATAGGAGAAATTTAGGACAGAAATGAAAATAGGACAGAAATGGATCTCCAACAGAATCCTGCTGTGCTCTGGCCCTTCTGCCTTCTCTCTGATTACTCATTCTCTCATATTTAATTCTTTTGTGATACAGAAATCTTAGATGGATTCCTAGATTCTTTCTGGCCTACTTCAATTATCTTTTGATATCTACTCTGTTTGCCATATTAGTCACTGACACACTCTGCAGCTTGATGGTATATGGTACAAGGCACCACCAGCGCTCTATTTCATTTCTAAAAAATCCCTAGAAAAATAAGGGAGTACTGTGTGTTCCCTCTTATGTCCTCTCTTCTCCTTTAGCCTTTGCTCCAGAGGAACAGAGACCAGAGAGAGAGAGAGAGAAGGAAGAGGTGTGCTCACCCACTCTCTGACTGAGAAATGAGTTGTTTTGTGTGAAAGTGTTTGGATCAGAAAAGGGCCGTGAACTTGTGTTTGAGTCTGCGGCATCTGTACCAATGTGAAATCAATCTGCTGTCTGTAGGTTTTTTTGGGTATTTTTGTTCTGTTTTTGCAAACAGAAGAAGAAGAAGATTCCTCTTTTGTCCATTTAATGTTTTTCTAATGATATCTGAATTCTTTCCATTGGCTCTCTGTGCTGCTTGTTAAGTAATGACAGATGGGGAGAAGGAGCTGGATTCTTGGTGCTTTCATCCAGCTGCTGCCTATTACTCATGTAATAGACTGAATATTCAGCTGCATGTACTCCAGAATGAAGCGCAGGTTAGGTCAGAGGACACTAATGAATTATTATACCTGTGCAGATATATCTCCTAAAAGATTTAAACTGAACAGTCACCAAATCTGTCTCCAGATGGATCATCTGAAGTCTGAGCTGTATTCAGCTACAGTATGTCAGCATCATATCTGACTTTTCAGACTGGGTTTTAATCAGTTTATCAGTGATAACAACAAAATGTTCATTGTTACAACCAGATGAGAAAAACTGTAAACTAGTGGGTCAAACTTCAAACTGCAAATGAAACAAAGCAGAACATGTTTGGTTATGGAATTAAATTTCAGTCAAAAATCCACAGTTAAATGCACGTGTGCGCTGCAGAAAATCTCGCCCAGGATTTTTGACTGAAATTTAATTCCATATTTGATATCATTAAATCTCAGATAATCCAACTGAAATCAAGTCAAATGTCAAGTTTTAAAGATAAACTCACTTCCCTGGTTCAAAAAACTGTTTAAATGTGTAAACAACAAGATACTGAACCCATCAATATGAGAAGGGTCAAAGGTCATTATATAAAACAATTTATCTATCTACAGAGAGACTATCCATCCACCACCCATCCATCATCCATCCATCCATCCATCCATCCATCCATCCATCCATCCATCCATCCATCCATCCATCCACCCACCCATCCACCCACCCATCATCCATCCATCCATCCATCCATCCTCCATTCATCCATCCATCCATCCATCCATCCATCCATCCATCCATCCATCATCCATCCATACATAAAATACAGCATTTACTTTAAAAATAATATTAGAAGTAAAATATAATAAAATATTAATTTTGATGGGCACAACTTGGTTTTTGTTTACATCTACCAGCCAATAGCTGGCAGAGCAGCAGGCACCCTTTTGGGTTTCCTAATACCGTAAATAATCCAGTACAGTGAGGCTAGTACTGTGGAGTCTGCAGTTCAAGCAGCTGGAAGCACCGGGGACATGTGGTGATTATATACCTTATTTACTTGCCATAGGTGATTCCTCAAGGGTTTCCCATGTGACGTTCTGTGTGGAAACGTTTTTCATTAGCTGCTAAGCTAACACGATCAGAGTGGGTTTGGTGAGGAATATTGGTCGACCTCGGCAACGAGGGGGTGGGGGACGTTGTTAACAAGCCTGGCACCCAGATGGCTGAAGGTGTGAGGATCTCTGCTGCTGGTGGTGGTGTTGTGCATTAATTGTTTTGCAGGGCGTGGCAGCAGATGATCAGTGAAGACAGGTGTGGATCATTACCCAGCTCTGGAGAGCTGGGTACTTAAGCGGAGGAGGAACAAGAGACAGACGCCAGTTTGTTCCACTACATTTCGTGGTACAGAGTGGCCTGTGATAATCTACCAGAGCGTATTCATAGCAGTATTTAACCTGCCTTCTCTATCCTTGTGTTTAGCCCGCTGTCCTGGAGCTCCTCTCCCGACTGCAGAACCTCAGCGTGGTAATCAACCCGCTCACCGTGAGGATTGGCTTCACCCTGGAACGTACAAGAGCTCCGTTGCGGTGTTACGCGACCAGCTCTCTCCCTCTGGCTCCCTGTCTGTCTCTGGCTTCCTCTGATCCACACCTTCCCGGTCAGCACGCTGCTGTCACCCCTGCTGCAGTCACGTCTGCACGTACAGCACCCGGACCCGGATTTCCTACCACGAACATCGACAGTCTGGATCACCACCCCTGCGGCAGCATCCCTGGATCTCTCCTCACACCCGGACGTCAAACACGATCCCGTGAGTTTAGCGAGCACGATCCCCGCACACCGCAGCTGGTATCACCGCCTGTCACTAACCTCTCTCTCTCTCACAACCCAGGACCGTTCCTGTCCCGCACCAGTCCCGTCCTGAGTTTCATCGTTCATGTACAGTTTTCACGTGTTTGTGATTTGGAGCACTGTATAAAAATAAACACTGTTAACTTTGAAAGTTGTTTCCTCGCTGTGTGTGTTTGGAGTTTGGGTCACCTTGGAGCTCGAAAACAACCCCACCTGGTTAGCACCATGACAGAACAAACTGGCCAAGAGAGCTCCCAGACCCAGCTCCAGACCGCACTCACCCAGCAGGGGATACTGCTGGGCCGGCATGACGCGTTCATGCAAGAGATAGCGAGGACCCATGCTAACCTGTCTACTGAGCTCCACAGTTTAACGCAACAACTCACCAGTGTCATGTCTCGCCTCTCCCGCAGTCAGTCTCCTCCTCCTGCAGCAGCGGCGGCGCGTCCTGACCCACCTGAGGATACCGGCTACCGGCAGGTCGCCATCCCCGAGCCGGCACCCTTCGACGGGGACCCGAAGAACTGTAGAGGGTTCCTCCGGCAGTGCCGGATCATCTTCAGCCGGGCTCCTCAAGCCTTTCGTTCCNAGGCTTTGTGCTGTGTTATTCTGTTCCAAGTTCCAAATACCACCTTTAAACATTATATGTATTTGAAGTAAAATATAATAAAATATTAATTTGATAGTTGGCAAATGTTAGCATTTTGTTTACATCTACCAGCCAATAGCTGGCAGAGTAGCAGTACCATTGCAAGTTGCTTAATACGGTAAATAGTCTGTGATAGCAAGGCTGGTACTGTGGAGGGGGGCAGATTTGGTGGGTCGAGCAGCTGCTTCGAAACAGTGGGGATTTTGTTGTCCTTCCTGGGAGAGGATTGGGGGCCAGGTCGGGTTTGGATGAGGAGGTTTTGTGGCATCAGAGTGCATGTGGAGGTCATTAGCCTGGTTGGAAGACTTGTTTTGTTGTTGTGGCTGCTGCATCTGAACACTGGATGTTGTTGTGGTGTTCATGTTCCATATTCAACCTTTAAAAGTCAAAATTCAAGACAGGAGAAAAAGACAGAACTTTTTTGGCTTCTTTGGAAGAGTTGCAGGAGTAAAACAACATGGCTGCTCAGCTCTGGTTGGTAATGTTTAATCTGAGCGGACATCAAGTCTCCTGGAATAATATTCATATTCAGATGAGACCAAGGTACAGATGTCTACCCAGAATGCACAACAGTATGTTTAGATAAACCAAATACAGTATAAAGAACTCCTACCAGCAGTCAGCATGGTGGTGGAGGTCTGATGATCTGGGCTTGTCTTGACCTACAGGCACTTAGCACGAGACCAATGTTTGTTCTGGTCAACTCTGGGCTGCTGAGTTTCTGTTCAGAAAAGTTAAGACATGATGTGGTTGATTTCCTCTTTGAAAGACTGAGAATTCTTCATTGTGTCCCATTACACAAAGACATAGGAGTGGAAGGAGTAAGTCTCTCATCTCCTTGAAGTTTCCTCTTTTCTGAGCCATTTTCTTTCCCTCCAGTTCTTTGTGAGTCACCCAGATTGTTGTTGAACCTGTGGGGGTCTCCTGCTTCTGAAAAACAAGTCAAGGCAACAATCAGGTTATCACTCATGTTAAAAGCACTTCTCAGACTGCTGCAACAATCTGACATTTATTTGTTTCATTTCATATTGTGATCAGTTTATTACAACATCTAAAAATACACAATAAAACATCTGGAACAGCTGGAACCACCTGATCTACCTGTTTACTCTGATGAAGTTTAGTAAATGAACATGCCACAAAGAACT
>SSNP01000360.1:49559-79337 GCA_006937955.1 Pachypanchax playfairii
CCATCCATCCATCCATCCATCCATCCATCCATCCATCCATCCATCCATCCATCCATCCATCCATCCATCCTCCATTCATCCATCCATCCATCCTGCATCCATCCATCCATCCATCCATCCATCCATCCATCCTCCATTCATCCATCCATCCATCCATCCATCCATCATCCATCCATCATCCATCCATACATAAAATACAGCATTTACTTTAAAAATAATATTAGAAGTAAAATATAATAAAATATTAATTTTGATGGGCACAACTTGGTTTTTGTTTACATCTACCAGCCAATAGCTGGCAGAGCAGCAGGCACCCTTTTGGGTTTCCTAATACCGTAAATAATCCAGCACAGTGAGGCTGGTACTGTGGAGTCTGCAGTTCAAGCAGCTGGAAGCACCGGGGACATGTGGTGATTATATACCTTATTTACTTGCCATAGCTGATTCCTCAAGGGTTTCCCATGTGATGTTCTGTGTGGAAACGTTTTTCATTAGCTGCTAAGCTAACACGATCAGAGTGGGTTTGGTGAGGAATATTGGTTGACCTCGGCAACGAGGGGGTGGGGGACGTTGTTAACAAGCCTGGCACCCAGATGGCTGAAGGCTTTGTGCTGTGTTATTCTGTTCCAAGTTCCAAATACCACCTTTAAACATTATATGTATTTGAAGTAAAATATAATAAAATATTAATTTGATAGTTGGCAAATGTTGGCATTTTGTTTACATCTACCAGCCAATAGCTGGCAGAGTAGCGGTACCATTGCAAGTTGCTTAATACGGTAAATAGTCTGTGATAGCGAGGCTGGTACTGTGGAGGGGGGCAGATTTGGTGGGTCGAGCAGCTGCTTCGAAACAGTGGGGATTTTGTTGTCCTTCCTGGGAGAGGATTGGGGGCCAGGTCGGGTTTGGATGAGGAGGTTTTGCGGCATCAGAGTGCATGTGGAGGTCATTAGCCTGGTTGGAAGACTTGTTTTGTTGTTGTGGCTGCTGCATCTGAACACTGGATGTTGTTGTGGTGTTCATGTTCCATATTCAACCTTTAAAAGTCAGAATTCAAGACAGGAGAAAAAGACAGAACTTTTTTGGCTTCTTTGGAAGAGTTGCAGGAGTAAAACAACATGGCTGCTCAGCTCTGGTTGGTAATGTTTAATCTGAGCAGACATCAAGTCTCCTGGAATAATATTCATATTCAGATGAGACCAAGGTACAGATGTCTACCCAGAATGCACAACAGTATGTTTAGATAAACCAAATACAGTATAAAGAACTCCTACCAGCAGTCAGCATGGTGGTGGAGGTCTGATGATCTGGGCTTGTCTTGACCTACAGTCACTTAGCACGAGACCAATGTTTGTTCTGGTCAACTCTGGGCTGCTGAGTTTCTGTTCAGAAAAGTTAAGACATGATGTGGTTGATTTCCTCTTTGAAAGACTGAGAATTCTTCATTGTGTCCCATTACACAAAGACATAGGCGTGGAAGGAGTAAGTCTCTCATCTCCTTGAAGTTTCCTCCTTTCTGAGCCATTTTCTTTCCCTCCAGTTCTTTGTGAGTCACCCAGATTGTTGTTGAACCTGTGGGGGTCTCCTGCTTCTGAAAAACAAGTCAAGGCAACAATCAGGTTATCACTCATGTTAAAAGCACTTCTCAGACTGCTGCAACAATCTGACATTTATTTGTTTCATTTCATATTGTGATCAGTTTATTACAACATCTAAAAATACACAATAAAACATCTGGAACAGCTGGAACCACCTGATCTACCTGTTTACTCTGATGAAGTTTAGTAAATGAACATGCCACAAAGAACTGTTTGTGTGTGTTTGAGTGTGTGTGTGTGTGTGTGTGTGTGTGTGTGTGTGTGTGTGTGTGTGTGTGGGTTTATATTTCTGACCTCCTGAGGACCCGTTTCCTGACTTTTACTATCTTTCTGGGGTCCGAGGGTTCTTGTGGGGACCGAAGCCTGGTCCCCATGAGGGGGACTCCCCTTTTTAGGGTTAGGGGTTATAGGTATGGTGTGAATAGAGTTTTAGTTAGTCTTAGGGTTAGTTATAGATCAGTAATGGTTAAGGTTAGGAAAAGGGTTTGGGTTAGGTATAAATCTAGTTACTAAAATCAATGGAAGTCAATGGACGGTCCCCATAAGGATACCAAAACACACTTGTGGGTGTGTGTGTGTGTGTGTGTGTGTGTGTGTGTGTGTGTGTGTATTTCTGACCTCCTGGGGACCCGTTTCCTGACTTTTACTATCTTTCTGGGGTCCGAGGGTTCTTGTGGGGACCGAAGCCTGGTCCCCATGAGGGGGACTCCCCTTTTTAGGGTTAGGGGTTAGGTTTATAGGTATGGTGTGAATAGAGTTTTAGTTAGTCTTAGGGTTAGTTATAGATCAGTAATGGTTAAGGTTAGGAAAAGGGTTTGGGTTAGGTATAAATCTAGTTACTAAAATCAATGGAAGTCAATGGACGGTCCCCATAAGGATACCAAAACACACTTGTGGGTGTGTGTGTGTGTGTGTGTGTGTGTGTGTGTGTGTGTGTGTGTGTGTGTGTGTGTGTGAGTGTGGGTTTGACCTGGATTCTAACACTGAGTGTGTTTGTATCTTGTCTGATTAGCAGTTGGCTGTAACAAACACCATCATGTTCTCCTTCTGTGACGTCACAGTAACATTTTTACAGGCTGGATTTACCTGAAAGAGCAGAACAGACAGTAAAACTTCTGGTTTACACACTGTAGAAAACAAAGAGCTCCATGAGTAAATGTTTCAGGTTGATGAAGCAGTAGAAACAGGAAACAGTCATCAACTCATGAGATGACCAGCAAAGACGCCCAATCTACATGCAGCCCCATATTTAAGATGAAAATACATAATGACATATTTATCATTATTTTATCAATACTTTTTAGTACTTTTTAAGGTGCATTTTGTCATTTTCAGCAGTAAATTTGATTTGTATTTTTCAGCTCCAATGGTGGTGTTTGTGTTTGAGATCAGAAGCAGGAGCAGCTGAGGTAGAAAGAGTCTTTTTGACATATTATTGGATATCCTGTCCATTCAAGCTCAACTCATTTATTTGCCTGAGATCTCAAATTTCCTGTGACAGCAGAGAATAAAATAGAATTAACTGTTTTTCCTTCCAATTTGCTTCTGATGCTGATCCTGAACTTGAAAGAGCTGCAGACTTCACGTTTCATATGGGTGGTACACACGCGCCCTCTGGTGGTCTAAAGAGGAAGTGTTAGAATCATGCAGTGGTTAGTTTCTCCCCAAACTTATATACATATCATCCATCCATCCATCCATCCATCCATCCATCCATCCATCCTCTGAACCTGCTTCTTCCTGTTCAGGATTGCAGGAAGCTGGTGTCTCCAGCAGTCTTTGGACGAGAGGCAGTGGACACCCTGGACAGGTCATCAGTCCATCACAGAGCCACACAGAGACAAACAACCACCCACACACCATATTATATTATATTATATTATATTATATTATATTATATTATATTATATTATATTATATGATATGATATGATATGATATGATATGATATGATATGATATGATATGATATGTTATGTTATGTTATGTTATGTTATGTTATGTTATGTTATATTGTATTGTATTGTATTAATGTGAGGTATGTAAATGTGCAGGATTACAGGAGTTTTTGTGTGTGTTACCTACCTGCGGCCCTTTTTTATTGTTCTTTAGTATAATCATTAACTCAGAGCTGAGCGGGCAGCAGCTGGTAGTTAGCGGTGAAGTAGTCCCGGATCCGATCATTGTTTGTTTCTTTGTTTGTTTGTTTTTCACAAACAGCAGCCTTCTGATGGCAGAGGATACAAAGAGCCCTCGGATTCTTTCTGCCTCCTCCAACATGTGTGAGTAGAACCGAGCGTCCACCGGCTCTCCAGAAAGGCGGGCGGGGCCGCTGACGTCTCCAAGTCGCTCAACCCTTCACCCCGACACTTTGAATCTGGAGAGGGATGAGTTGAAATACCAGGGAGGGACACACCGGGACATTCAGCGTCAAGTTCTGGGACTAGTCAGGAGACTAACGCTTTAATGTTTAACTTTAGTTTGGACTTTTCTGACTCTCAGTGTTCATCGAGTGTGTCCTGATCGTCTCATCAGCTGACTGACAGGTGGGTGAGTTCTTTCTGTGTGCAGTCTGAAGTCTAACAGGTGTCTTCACCTGAGAGTCTCGTGCTCATCCTGGTGACAGTCAGGTCAGCTGCTGTTTCAGCTTCATTTATCTCCCTGCAGTCTGCGGCGCTTTACAGCCGCTAAATAAACCCGAAAAAGCGCAGTTGTGCGTTTTTTTATGGATCCGCTCAGAAAAAGTACAGGAGATCTTTTCTAAAGCTTCGTCACGCGTCGCTCAACATTAGAATACTCATTTAATAGAAGATAAATATTAAAGCATTAAAACAAAGAGTCTACCGACACCAGCTGATCTCAGGTGTTTCATCACACTTCTTGATTTGACCGTGAGGACATTCAAATCCAGGAACAAGAAGCTTCTCGTCTTCCTGGAAAGACTGGACGTGAAGGTTTTATTACAAACTGTTTATCTCAAGGATGAAACTCCAACACTGTCTAACAGTTTGGCTGAAACCTGATTAAAAGCGACTTTAAACTAAAAGTGCAAAGCTGAGGTGCAGCTGACTGAAGTCACACCACACAAAACTTAGTTCAATACAAAATATCACTTTTTAAGATGTTTCACAGGTTGCGAAGCTCCGATTGTTGATTTCATTTACTGAAGATTTTAAACAATTGCATTTATTCTCTTTTTCAAATTTCAGTTTAACCAAAAAAATGAAAGTGTGTTTTTTATATAAAAAAAAGTAATAATAAACGGTATGAATGTTTGTCTCCTGCCTCAGTATGAGCTGGGTAGTTTGAGTTTCAGCATGTGCATGTTGGGTGGAAATGTTCCCGAGTCAGCTGCAGATAAACCAGCTTCCATGCAGGGCCGTGCAGAGACCTTTGAAGGGGCACATAGAACCCGGTTTTATAACAACAACCCACATTTAATCAAAAATCTAGTATGGAATCTTCTCATTACTAAATCATCATCAGGAGGGACAACACAAAGCAAATGGGGGGGGGGTCCTGAAACTGCATCATGGTGCTGATCCAGAATCCTTCCTCATCCCCTATTATTTATCCCTGATGTTATTATAATAAACAAATCAGAATAAAAACATTAAGAAATGAGTACAAAAATAATGTACTCAGTGATTCAGTTTGTTGAACTATTTACTTTGAACAAGGCAGTAAGCTCATTAAACGTGTCAACAGAAATACAATCATTTTACTGCAGTGCTATTTTTCCAGTATAAATTTAATATACTATAATGTATTTTCTTTAAAATACAGTGTTTTAAAATATCACCATTATAACTGCTTAATAATTATGTGGATATGTATAATTTCTGGTTTTTCTCCAGTTTAAAACCTGGAACTTATTAAACTTCCCTGTAACGCTGGACAGACACACAGACCTGTGACATCATCATTAAGTCTGCTAGCAGCTGATGACCACCACTACCTGTGCAGGAGCTGACAGGTGATGTCTCATCACGCTGTTGCACGGCGTGCACACAGCCGCGTGTTCATCTATTCCATTTCGTCCGTTGCCACCAGATAACTTAACACAGGAGTGGAAGGTTATTATACACGTTGTATTATGGACCATGATGGACCTTACTTGTTACTTACTGGTTTTTGTTGCATCAGTTGGCACTTTTTGCGTGTTAATGTCTCCACTCTTCTCTACAAGCTCATTCACGGCGGCTCGTATCTGACGCGCTCTGCCATCAGGGGCGCTCATTGTTTACTGGTGTCATGTGACTGATGCAAGACCTATCCTTTTATTTTGCTTAATTGATATTAATAGTTACATATTATCGTGTTGGGTGCACAGGCAGATCTATACATGCACACAGACGTAAAAAAAAAAGATAGAGAGAAGAGAAAAGGCAAGAAAAGGGCACATGGGGCACCCCCCCGCACGTGGCTTCCAGGTTACCTCGGTGCAGGTCTTACAGATGTTACCAGCTCTTAGTTCCATGTTGGCAAACTGGCTGTAAACACCAGATTCTTTTTGTACACTGCTGTGGGGAGTCAGTGTGTGCATGTGGACAGGAGGGACGGGGGGGATGGAGGGAAGTCCTGTCACCACCAAATATAAGATGTTTGGCTTAGAGCACATCCCTTTCAGTTCTCTGCTCTACCTTCCTCATTGAAAAGAATTCCAGCAGCTGGAGCCTAAAAGATCTCAAGGCCGTGATACTCCATGGTTTCTAACAACCCCACCTCCCCCACCTCCCCTCCCCTCCCACACCCTGTACAGCCCAGAGATTGTCCATCAGCTGAGGACAGCTTGTAACTTAAACATGGCAGCAGTGAGCTGAGAGCACTGCATGCCTTGTTTCTGGGCAGGTAAGGCAGCAGTGAGAGGCGTCATGCCCCAGTTGCAGCACAGTCATTGTTACTGTGGCTTCATGGACAAATATTGCTGTGATCTGAGTGAACAGGTTTGCTACAGAGCTAACATGTAGCTACGCTAATCAGATTGGATGCTACTGGCCTCAAAGTAGGCTGGAATGATTGAATTATATTCTTATTCATTATTTAACAGTTTTTGAATTGAATGTGTTTACCTGAAGAACCATATTGTAATGTAATGAAGTTTTTAGGAGGCAGCAGTAACTCTCCTGTAATCAGCAGAACCCCCAACCCCCCCATACACAGCTTGCTACTTTGTGTCTCTCAGATCGGACTAAGTTTTCTCAAGTGCTGCACTAATCTCAGGGTGCTACTCTAAACTGGTTTAAAGATTCCAGTTTGTTCATGTAAATAATGAATCTTTTTCATGGAGTTCCTCAGGGTTCAGTATGGTGTGATACTGCATATATATATCCATATGATACCAAGTAAATACGGCCCAGTATTGTCGATACCGATACTTTTAAAAAAAAATAAGGTGGATGCGTCATTGAATTACTAAATCCCAAATATTTTTCACAACCTTAAGTGTTTTTTTTGTAATGTGTTTTTTTTTTATTATTTAATAGAATTAGGACTAGAATTAGGAGTTTATTATTGAATAGAAGGTAGTGGCTAAGCGTCCATCATGTCGGACCCTTTAGCTCACCGCAGACTGCCAGAAGAACAAGTAACAAGTTATTGGTCCGCAATTAGCCTCTGTACCTTTCCATATCTGTTCCATATTGTATCTGTATTTTAAAACTTTTAATCCGATTTAAATAGTGATTACGTTTATATTTGAACATATACTGTACGTACTGCTGGAGTTGTAAATGCTACTCATATAAAGAGAGAAAGCGTCAGGTTTAAATATCTATTTGTATTTTTATTCATATTAATTTTGTATTTTCTGTTGTTGCTGCTACAGACGCAGCAGAAATCACCGCGCTGAAGTTATTTTGGATATTGGACAGATATTCAGTAACATCTTCAACCGTGGCTACCTCGGTGCTAGCAGCTAGCTCACTGAGCACCGAGTGAAATTGAGCAACAAGACCCGGCTGAAGACGCGGCCGAATATCTGTCAAATATTAAACCTAAAAACAGCTTCTCACAGCAGTGGTTCTAATCTTTTTTGTATAGCTAGACACATTTTCTTGCTAATATTCTTGGACAGTATGATTAAAAGTTTCAAACTTTGCTCCCTTGGCTAGTGAACAATCCAGTAATTTTCAAATCTGAGGTGCATACGCAAACACGGCCATATATATATATGGAAATTGACGCATGCGCACTTAGTGACTGCGACTGATGTATCAATAACTCCAGCAGCAGACGTGCCAATAACCACTCTCTAAATAGAAAATGCTTTATTGTCAAATTGTAGCACGTCTATGTGTAGTTTAACTTCAGTAGTCATACAGTATCCCTTTGACAGTTAACACAAAGGGACTATACAGTGGGGCAAAAAAGTATTTAGTCAGCCACCAATTGTGTAAGTTCTCCCACTTAAAAAGATCAGAGAGGCCTGTAATTTTCATCATAGGTATACCTCAACTATGAGAGACAAAATGAGGAAAAAAAATCCAGAAAATCACATTGTCTGATTTTTAAAGAATTTATTTGCAAATTATGGTGGAAAATAAGTATTTGGTCAATAACAAAAGTTAATCTCAATACTTTGTTATATAGCCTTTGTTGGCAATGACAGAGGTCAAACGTTTTCTGTAAGTCTTCACAAGGTTTTCACACACTGTTGCTGGTATTTTGGCCCATTCCTCCATGCAGATCTCCTCTAGAGCAGTGATGTTTTGGGGCTGACGCTGGGCAACACGGACTTTCAACTCCCTCCAGAGATTTTCTATGGGGTTGAGATCTGGAGACTGGCTAGGTCACTCCAGGACCTTGAAATGCTTCTTACGAAGCCACTCCTTCGTTGCCCGGGCGGTGTGTTTGGGATCATTGTCATGCTGAAAGACCCAGCCACGTCTCATTTTCAATGCCCTTGCTGATGGAAGGAGGTTTTCACTCAAAATCTTACGATACATGGCCCCATTCATTCTTTCCTTTACACGGATCAGTCGTCCTGGTCCCCTTGCAGAAAAACAGCCCCAAAGCATGATGTTTCCACCCCCATGCTTTACAGTAGGTATGGTGTTCTTTGGATCCAACTCAGCATTCTTTCCCCTCCAAACACGACAAGTTGAGTTTCTACCAAAAAGTTCTATTTTGGTTTCATCTGACCATATGATGTTCTCCCAATCCTCTTCTGGATCATCCAAATGCTCTCTAGCAAACCGCAGACGGGCCTGGACGTGTCCTGGCTTCAGCAGGGGGACACGTCTGGCACTGCAGGATTTGAGTCCCTGGCGGCGTAGTGTGTTACTGATGGTAGCCTTTGTTACTTTGGTCCCAGCTCTCTGCAGGTCATTCACTAGGTCCCTCCGTNGTGTCCTTTGACAGCTCTTTGGTCTTGGCCATAGTGGAGTTTGGAGCGTGACTGTTTGAGGTTGTGGACAGGTGTCTTTTATACTGATAATGAGTTCACACAGGTGCCATTAATACAGGTAACGAGTGGAGGACCGAGGAGCCTCTTAAAGAAGTTACAGGTCTGTGAAAGCCAGAAATCTTACTTGTTTGTAGGTGACCAAATACTTATTTTCCACCATAATTTGCAAATAAATTCTTTAAAAATCAGACAATGTGATTTTCTGGATTTTTTTTCCTCATTTTGTCTCTCATAGTTGAGGTATACCTATGATGAAAATTACAGGCCTCTCTGATCTTTTTAAGTGGGAGAACTTACACAATTGGTGGCTGACTAAATACTTTTTTGCCCCACTGTAAATAAATTCTGAGCCATATTATATTTAGTGTTTCAATTCTAGTAAATGTATTAATTTAAATAACATTTCAATGTATTACATCAAGGTCTTAACATAACTGATACTTTTTGAGTTGGCTAAAGTAATAAATAAGTTTATCTTTGTTACTTTCAACACTGCCTGGATATTCTCTGCAGCTGCTGAGTACTTGACCTCAACTGTCTCCCCAAATATTAATTAACTCAGACACTTTGGTTTCTTGCCATTGACTGTTCTCCGCGTCGTCCGCCATTATTGTTATTTTCTTTTTGCTCCCACCTCCTCGAGGCAGAATAGTCATGTAGTGATGACGTACAGGTCGGATGGAAGCGACCTGGCTGTTCAGACTGAAGTCACATGCCAAAAGATTATACATATCAGATTTAGTACCACATGCTGAAGTGGCCGGGGTCGCATTTGAAAAAATCGAATCTGTGTCATTCAGACTGTCATAAAATTAGATACAGGACACATAGGGGCAAAAAAGCAGTCTGAATGTAGCTAAAGGTACATCCGTGCAATAATCATGCTGTCTAATCAGCATCTTGATACGGTACATCTGTGAGGTGGGATGGATTATCTCTGCTCACTGTTACAGATTTAGACAGATTTATGAACATTTGGAAAGTGTTTTAGATCTTTGAGATCATCTCATAAAAAATGGGAGCAAAAACAAAGTAACTCCAAAACAAAACTGAACAAAATTTATAATTATAATTATTTAATTATAATTCTATTATACATTATATTATATCATAATTATTTATCATTTTTATCCTGATGTAGATTGATGTATATTATAGGTGTATACATTTATAGATGTATAGGTGTATAGATGTATAGTATGGAATTAAATTTCTGTCAAAAATCCTGAGCAAGATTTTCTGCAGCGCGCACGGTTAAATACGCGTGATCAGTTTGCTCTCCTTCCAACAGTTGTGAGAAGAGGGAGAACCGTCACTCCAGGGTGGATGACAGGACCCTGTGCACGTCCCTCTCCCCAGCCAGAGTGCCTCCAAACAGGCTAAAACCGCTCTAAAATGACCCATGAAAGCCGGTTATACAGCCCCAAAGCTAACCCTAAGCCCTAATATTGTTTTCAAAATCCCCGCCAGAGCGGTCCCTGGAGCTCCAGAGCAGGAGGGGAGAACATCCAGCTTCCATGCCCAGGAGCAAGCAGCTCAAACAGGGCAAAAACACCACCAGGGTGGCCTCTGGAACTGTAACGTTTTCACGTAATAACGATACAGCTCTGTTTATGTTCTTTTAACTTCTGTAAATGCAACTCAGATTTTACAATAATGTTTTGTTGTTGCTTTGTATTGTACAGAAATTTCGATTTAAAAAAATGACGACAGCAGCTGGTTCTATGTCTGGTTCTTCTTCCACCACTAGCAGGAAGCTGCAGCTGGTTCTATGTCTGGTTCTTCTTCCACCACTAGCAGGAAGCTGCTGCTGGTTCTTTCGGTGGGCGGTGACTGATATAAAATAACCAATCACATGAGGATCACACTGGGCCTTAGTCTCCTCCTCCAAACAGTCATAATTACTTTCCTTTCTAGCGCGCAGCCTCTCCTGGTTTGCCTTCACTCTCGTATGAGAGCTTCATGTACAGGCGCCTGTTTGGAGATCCACACGCGCGTTTCATGAATACTCGTGTAAGGAATCATACGCGGGCGTGTGGGGTGAATTCACACGCGTGCTGTGGATTGTGCGCCGCACGGTTAAATGTGCGTGTGCGCCAAAGAAAATCTCGCTCAGGATTTTTGACAGAAATTTAATTCCATAGTAGCCTATAGATTTATCGGTGTATAGATTTATAGGTGTATAGATGTATACATTTATAGATGTATAGGTGTATAAATATATAGATTTATAGGTGTATAGATGTATACATTTATAGATGTATAGGTGTATAAATATATAGATTTATAGGTGTATAGATGTATACATTTATAGATGTATAGGTGTATAAATATATAGATTTATAGGTGTATAGATGTATACATTTATAGATGTATAGGTGTATAAATATATAGATTTATAGGTGTATAGATGTATACATTTATAGATGTATAGGTGTATACATGGCACCAAAAATAGTTTTGATGTTAATAAAGATTTGAAAGTGTTCACAAACTCCAAAGAAGTTTTATTCCATTAAAAAAGTTTGTCATGTTTTAAATAGTAGATTTGAGATTTCACACTTAACGTTTCTGTCTGACAGATTGACGGGAAATATTAAGTGACTTTAACAGTCTTTTAATCTCAGGTATTTGATGCTATTATATCACTTCTCAAAATAACATGAAATAACTTGGAAAGGATGTGATTGAGTTTTGTGGAGTGCTCTGCTGTAGCAGACGGGAAGATGCAGGTAGATGGAGCTGAAGCAGTGACAGGTGACAGGTAAAATGACTCCATATCCTGACACTGTAATCAGCCTGTCTATTCTGTGGAGGTGTCTGAGTGTTGCTCTCCTCTGTGAGCCACAAGCAGCTTCATCTCCTCCGACCTCTTCAGCTCAGCCCAGCACTTCCCCCCCAGCAACTCCTCGTTGGCTTTGTGTCTGGCAGAATGCTTCCAGGCTGTTTTGTGCTTTTGGTATGTGCTGCTGGCTGCAAACCCAGTTCTGAAGGGAGGAAGGTCTGTGTTCCTTAACAACATGGTTCTAATGTACCCTCTGTGGAACCGTCTCTCTGGTAGTTTCTTTACTGCTGACACTAGAGTTTAATATCAGTGTGGGATCTTTGAAACTCCACTAATTGAGGTTTTGTATTTAAAATGTTTTGATGTGTTTGTAAGGATAAACTTGGAACCTGTTAGAAGCACAGACATGCTGTCTGTTTTCTCATGACAGAAACATCTCACACTGATGATGGCTTCTGCTTTTCAACTAGT
Source organism: Pachypanchax playfairii (assembly GCA_006937955.1). Lineage (NCBI taxonomy): Eukaryota > Metazoa > Chordata > Actinopteri > Cyprinodontiformes > Aplocheilidae > Pachypanchax > Pachypanchax playfairii. The sequence goes on from SSNP01000360.1 coordinate 61,820, forward strand.
TTTCTCAGTTTGAGCTGATTTGATGCTTTTTGAGCTGAATGTTGGGGCAATTATTTTCTCAAAATGATGCACAATTTAAATGATTTGATAATTTTTACCTTTTACTCAGCAGATTCTTTTTCCTTGAAATCCCAGATAAAATGATGTAATCTGTGTAAGTAGAAGGAATCTGGTCCCAGCACACCTGCAGGGGTGTGTGTGTCATTGTGAGCTGTTTTCTGGTACTAAATGGACATTATGTGGCTGTTCTTGGTCACTCTATACCTGATCTATTGTTTTATACCAAAGAAACTATAACTATAGTAGTAAATAGGATTATTATAAAAACTGTCAAAAATTCACAGTAAATTTCAGCAGTTCTCCAGCTGCACTTTAATAAAGACAAAACAGGTAAAATATTCAAATAAAGTTTTTAATGGCTCATTGACTTTGTGGCACCGTGTTGCTGCGTGTTCATGGACTCACTGTTGCCAACTTTTGTTTCTCCACTGAGTGTGTGATGTGAACGAGACTGGAGTTAGATCATTCAGTGAAAACACTTGATGAGCATATCATTCTGGGTACTCTGTGATACTCTAAACTTTCCTACCTTAGATTTCTAAAGGATAGAGTCGTTGAGATAACAGAGATTTTACTGAGGTACTGTCACTGCAGTAACTATGAAAATTGTTGAAAAGTAGCTGTTGAGCTGTCTGTTGATCCTAAAGTATCAGTGTGAATGGAATGATCTCACAGACAAGAGAAATGTCTGTTAGTCAGAGCAGATCGCCCTGACACTGAATACTGCTGGTGAGTTGTGTGCTTGTTGTGTGCTTGTTGTGTGCATGTTGTGTGCTTGTTGTGTGCATGTTGTGTGCTTGTTGTGTGCTTGTTGTGTGCTTGTTATGTGCATGTTGTGTGCTTGTTGTGTGCTTGTTGTGTGCATGTTGTGTGCTTGTTGTGTGCTTGTTGTGTGCATGTTGTGTGCTTGTTATGTGCATGTTGTGTGCTTGTTGTGTGCTTGTTGTGTGCATGTTGTGTGCTTGTTGTGCGCTTGTTATGTGCATGTTGTGTGCTTGTTGTGTGCTTGTTGTGCGCTTGTTGTGTGCTTGTTATATGCTTGTTATGTGCATGTTGTGTGCTTGTTGTGTGCTTGTTGTGCGCTTGTTGTGCGCTTGTTGTGCGCTTGTTGTGCGCTTGTTGTGCGCTTGTTATGTGCATGTTGTGTGCTTGTTGTGTGCTTGTTGTGTGCTTGTTGTGTGCTTGTTATGTGCATGTTGTGTGCTTGTTGTGCGCTTGTTATGCGCTTGTTGTGTGCTTGTTGTGTGCTTGTTATGTGCATGTTGTGTGCTTGTTGTGTGCATGTTGTGTGCTTGTTGTGTGCATGTTGTGTGCTTGTTGTGTGCATGTTGTGTGCTTGTTGTGTGCTTGTTGTGTGCTTGTTGTGTGCATGTTGTGTGCTTGTTGTGTGCTTGTTGTGTGCTTGTTGTGCGCTTGTTGTGCGCTTGTTGTGTGCTTGTTATGTGCATGTTGTGTGCTTGTTATGTGCATGTTGTGGGCTTGTTGTGTGCATGTTGTGTGCGTGTTGTGTGCATGTTGTGTGCATGTTGTGTGCATGTTGTGTGCTTGTTATGTGCATGTTGTGTGCTTGTTGTGTGCTTGTTGTGTGCATGTTGTGTGCTTGTTGTGTGCATGTTGTGTGCTTGTTATGTGCATGTTGTATGCTTGTTGTGTGCTTGTTGTGCGCTTGTTGTGCGCTTGTTATGTGCATGTTGTGTGCTTGTTGTGCGCTTGTTATGCGCTTGTTGTGTGCTTGTTGTGTGCTTGTTATGTGCTTGTTGTGTGCTTGTTGTGTGCTTGTTGTGTGCATGTTGTGTGCTTGTTGTGTGCATGTTGTGTGCTTGTTATGTGCATGTTGTGTGCTTGTTGTGTGCTTGTTGTGTGCTTGTTGTGTGCTTGTTGTGTGCTTGTTGTGTGCTTGTTGAATGCTTGTTGTGTGCTTGTTATGTGCTTGTTGTGCGCTTGTTGTGTGCTTGTTGTGTGCTTGTTGTGTGCTTGTTGTGTGCTTGTTGTGCGCTTGTTGTGCGCTTGTTGTGCGCTTGTTGTGTGCTTGTTATATGCTTGTTGTGCGCTTGTTATGCGCTTGTTGTGTGCTTGTTGTGCGCTTGTTATGTGCTTGTTATGTGCTTGTTGTGCGCTTGTTATGTGCTTGTTGTGTGTTTGTTGTGCGCTTGTTCTGATTTGTTGTGCGCTTGTTGTGCGCTTGTTATGGGCTTGTTGTGTGCTTGTTGTGCGCTTGTTGTGTGCTTGTTGTGTGCTTGTTGTGTGCTTGTTATGTGCATGTTGTGCGCTTGTTATGTGCTTGTTGTGCGCTGGTTATGCGCTTGTTGTGTGCTTGTTGTGCGCTTGTTATGTGCTTGTTATGTTCTTGTTATGTGCTTGTTGTGTGCTTGTTGTGCGCTTGTTGTGTGCTTGTTATATGCTTGTTGTGCTCTTGTTATGTGCTTGTTATGGTCTTGTTATGTGCTTGTTGTGTGCTTGTTGTGCGCTTGTTGTGCGCTTGTTGTGCGCTTGTTGTGTGCTTGTTATGTGCTTGTTGTGTGCTTGTTGTGCGCTTCTTATGTGCTTGTTGTGTGCTTGTTGTGTGCTTGTTGTGCGCTTCTTATGTGCTTGTTGTGTGCTTGTTGTGCGCTTGTTCTGATTTGTTGTGCGCTTGTTGTGCGCTTGTTATATGCTTGTTGTGCGCTTGTTATGTGCTTGTTGTGTGCTTGTTGTGTGCTTGATATATGCTTGTTGTGCGCTTGTTATGTGCTTGTTATGTGCTTGTTGTGCGCTTGTTATGTGCTTGTTGTGTGCTTGTTGTGTGCTTGTTGTGTGCTTGTTGTGTGCTTGTTGTGTGCTTGTTATGTGCTTGTTGTGCGCTTGTGATGTGCTTGTTGTGTGCTTGTTGTGCGCTTGTTGTGTGCTTGTTGTGTGCTTGTTATGTGCATGTTGTGTGCTTGTTGTGCACTTGTTGTGTGCTTGTTATGTGCTTGTTGTGCGCTTGTTGTGCGCTTGTTGTGCGCTTGTTATGTGCTTGTTGTGCGCTTGTTGTGCGCTTGTTGTGCGCTTGTTATGGGCTTGTTGTGTGCTTGTTATGTGCTTGTTGTGTGCTTGTTGAATGCTTGTTGTGTGCTTGTTGTGTGCTTGTTATGTGCTTGTTGTGCGCTTGTTTGTGCGCTTGTTATGTGCTTGTTATGTTCTTGTTGTGTGCTTGTTGTGTGCTTGTTGTGTGCTTGTTGTGTGCTTGTTATGTGCTTGTTGTGTGCTTGTTGTGTGCTTGTTGTGCGCTTGTTATGCGCTTGTTGTGTGCTTGTTATGTTCTTGTTATGTGCTTGTTATGTGCTTGTTGTGCGCTTGTTATGTGCTTGTTATGTTCTTGTTATGTGCTTGTTGTGTGCTTGTTGTGTGCTTGTTAGGTGCTTGTTGTGTGCTTGTTGTGATTTGTTGTGCGCTTGTTGTGTGCTTGTTGTGTGCTTGTTATGTGCATGTTGTGTGCTTGTTGTGCGCTTGTTGTGTGCTTGTTGTGTCTTGTTGTGCGCTTGTTATGCGCTTGTTGTGTGCTTGTTATGTGCATGTTGTGTGCTTGTTGAATGCTTGTTGTGTGCTTGTTATGTGCATGTTGTGCGCTTGTTGTGTGCTTGTTGTGCGCTTGTTGTGTGCTTGTTGTGCGCTTGTTGTGTGCTTGTTGTGTGCTTGTTGTGTGCTTGTTATGTGCTTGTTGTGCGCTTGTTATGTGCTTGTTGTGTGCTTGTTATGTGCATGTTGTGTGCTTGTTGTGCGCTTGTTATGCGCTTGTTGTGCGCTTGTTGTGCGCTTGTTGTGTGCTTGTTTTGCGCTTGTTGTGTGCTTGTTGTGTGCTTGTTGTGCGCTTGTTGTGTGCTTGTTATATGCTTGTTGTGCGCTTGTTATGTGCTTGTTTTGTGCTTGTTGTGCGCTTGTTTTGTGCCTGTTGTGTGCTTGTTGTGTGCTTGTTATGTGCTTGTTGTGCGCGTGTTATGTGCTTGTTATGTGCTTGTTGAATGCTTGTTGTGTGCTTGTTATGTGCTTGTTATGTGCATGTTGTGTGCTTGTTATGTGCTTGTTGTGTGCTTGTTATGTGCTTGTTGTGTGCTTGTTGTGCGCTTCTTATGTGCTTGTTGTGTGCTTGTTGTGTGCTTGTTATGTGCTTGTTGTGTGCTTGTTGTGCGCTTGTTGTGATTTGTTGTGCGCTTGTTGTGCGCTTGTTGTGCGCTTGTTGTGCGCTTGTTGTGTGCATGTTGTGTGCTTGTTGTGCGCTTGTTATGTGCTTGTTGTGCGCTTGTGATGTGCTTGTTATGGTCTTGTTGTGTGCTTGTTGTGTGCTTGTTGTGCGCTTGTTGTGTGCTTGTTATATGCTTGTTGTGTGCTTGTTGTGTGCTTGTTATGTGTTTGTTGTGTGCTTGTTGTTTGCTTGTTATATGCTTGTTGTGCGCTTGTTATGCGCTTGTTATGTGCTTGTTGTGTGCTTGTTGTGTGCTTGTTATGTGCTTGTTATGTGCTTGTTGTGCGCTTGTTATGTGCATTTTGTGCGCTTATGTGCTTGTTGTGAGCTTGTTGTGTGCTTATGTGCTTGTTGTGCGCTTGTTATGTGCTTGTTGTGTGCATGTTGTGTGCTTGTTGTGTGCATGTTGTGTGCTTGTTGTGTGCTTGTTATGCGCTTGGTGTGCGCTTGTTGTGTGCTTGTTATGCGCTTGTTGTGTGCTTGTTGTGCGCTTGTTGTGTGCTTGTTGTGTGCATGTTGTGTGCTTGTTGAATGCTTGTTGTGTGCTTGTTGTGTGCTTGTTATGTGCATGTTGTGTGCTTGTTGTGTGCATGTTGTGCGCTTGTTGTGTGCTTGTTGTGTGCTTGTTGTGTGCATGTTGTGTGCTTGTTATGTGCATGTTGTGTGCTTGTTGTGTGCTTGTTGTGCGCTTGTTATGTGCTTGTTATGTGCTTGTTGTGCGCTTGTTGTGTGCTTGTTATGTGCTTGTTATGTGCTTGTTGTGTGCTTGTTGTGCGCTTGGTGTGTGCTTGTTATGCGCTTGTTGTGTGCTTGTTGTGTGCTTGTTGTGCGCTTGTTATGTGCATGTTGTGCGCTTGTTGTGCGCTTGTTGTGCGCTTGTTGTGCGCTTGTTGTGTGCTTGTTGTGTGCTTGTTGTGCGCTTGTTATGTGCTTGTTATGGTCTTGTTATGTGCTTGTTGTGTGCTTGTTGTGCGCTTGTTGTGTGCTTGTTGTGTGCTTGTTGTGTGCTTGTTGTGTGCTTGTTGTGTGCTTGTTGTGTGCTTGTTGTGTGCTTGTTGTGCGCTTGTGGTGTGCTTGTTATGTGCATGTTATGTGCTTGTTGTGCGCTTGTTATGCGCATGTTGTGTGCTTGTTGTGTGCTTATGGGCTTGTTGTGTGCTTGTTATGTGCTTGTTGTGTGCTTGTTGAATGCTTGTTGTGTGCTTGTTGTGTGCTTGTTGAATGCTTGTTGTGTGCTTGTTGTGTGCTTGTTATGTGCTTGTTGTGCGCTTGTTATGTGCTTGTTGTGCGCTTGTTATGTGCTTGTTATGTGCATGTTGTGTGCTTGTTGTGTGCATGTTGTGTGCTTGTTGTGTGCATGTTGTGGGCTTGTTATGTGCATGTTGTGTGCTTGTTGTGTGCTTGTTGTGCGCTTGTTGTGCGCTTGTTGTGCGCTTGTTATGTGCTTGTTGTGTGCTTGTTGTGCGCTTGTTATGCGCTTGTTGTGTGCTTGTTGTGCGCTTGTTATGTGCTTGTTATGTTCTTGTTATGTGCTTGTTGTGTGCTTGTTGTGCGCTTGTTGTGTGCTTGTTATGTGCTTGTTGTGCGCTTGTTGTGTGCTTGTTGTGTGCTTGTTATGTGCATGTTGTGCGCTTGTTGTGTGCTTGTTGTGCGCTTGTTGTGTGCTTGTTATGTGCTTGTTATGTGCTTGTTGTGTGCTTGTTGTGCGCTTGTTGTGTGTTGTTGTGCGCTTGTTATGTGCTTGTTGTGTGCTTGTTGTGCGCTTGTTATGTGCTTGTTGTGCGCTTGTTATGCGCTTGTTATGTGCTTGTTATGTGCTTGTTATGTGCATGTTGTGTGCTTGTTGTGCGCTTGTTATGTGCTTGTTGTGTGCGTGTTGTGTGCTTGTTGTGCGCTTGTTGTGCGCTTGTTGTGCGCTTGTTATGTGCTTGTTGTGTGCTTGTTGTGCGCTTGTTATGTGCTTGTTGTGCGCTTGTTGTGCGCTTGTTATGTGCTTGTTATGTGCTTGTTGTGTGCTTGTTGTGTGCTTGTTGTGTGCTTGTTGTGTGCTTGTTGTGTGCTTGTTGTGTGCATGTTGTGTGCAGTTGTGTGCTTGTTGTGTGCTTGTTGTGCGCTTGTTATGTGCATGTTGTGTGCTTGTTGTGTGCTTGTTGTGCGCTTGTTGTGCGCTTGTTATGTGCATGTTGTGTGCTTGTTGTGCGCTTGTTATGTGCATGTTGTGTGCTTGTTGTGTGCTTGTTGTGTGCTTGTTGTGCGCTTGTTGTGCGCTTGTTGTGCGCTTGTTATGTGCATGTTGTGTGCTTGTTGTGTGCTTGTTGTGCGCTTGTTGTGCGCTTGTTGTGCGCTTGTTGTGCGCTTGTTGTGCGCTTGTTATGTGCATGTTGTGTGCTTGTTGTGCGCTTGTTATGTGCTTGTTATGTGCTTGTTGTGTGTTTGTTGTGCGCTTGTTCTGATTTGTTGTGCGCTTGTTGTGCGCTTGTTATGGGCTTGTTGTGTGCTTGTTGTGTGCTTGTTGTGCGCTTGTTGTGTGCTTGTTGTGTGCTTGTTATGCGCTTGTTGTGCGCTTGTTGTGCGCTTGTTATGTGCATGTTGTGTGCTTGTTGTGCGCTTGTTGTGTGCTTGTTGCGTGCTTGTTATGCGCTTGTTGTGTGCTTGTTGTGTGCTTGTTATGTGCATGTTGTGTGCTTGTTGTGCGCTTGTTATGTGCTTGTTGTGTGCTTGTTGTGTGCTTGTTGTGTGCTTGTTGTGCGCTTGTTGTGTGCTTGTTGTGCGCTTGTTATGCGCTTGTTGTGTGCTTGTTGTGCGCTTGTTATGTGCTTGTTGTGTGCTTGTTGTGTGCTTGTTATGTGCTTGTTGTGTGCATGTTGTGTGCTTGTTGTGTGCTTGTTATGTGCTTGTTGTGTGCTTGTTGTGCGCTTGTTGTGTGCTTGTTGTGTGCTTGTTGTGTGCTTGTTGTGTGCTTGTTGTGTGCTTGTTGTGCGCTTGTTGTGTGCTTGTTGTGCGCTTGTTGTGTGCTTGTTATGTGCATGTTGTGTGCTTGTTGTGCGCTTGTTATGCGCTTGTTGTGTGCTTGTTGTGTGCTTGTTGTGTGCTTGTTGTGTGCATGTTGTGTGCTTGTTGTGTGCTTGTTGTGTGCTTGTTATGTGCATGTTGTGTGCTTGTTGTGCGCTTGTTATGCGCTTGTTGTGCGCTTGTTATGCGCTTGTTGTGCGCTTGTTGTGCACTTGTTATGCGCTTGTTGTGTGCTTGTTGTGTGCTTGTTGTGCGATTGTTGTGCGCTTGTTGTATGCTTGTTATGTGCTTGTTGTGTGCTTGTTGTGTGCTTGTTGTGCGCTTGTTATGCGCTTGTTGTGTGCTTGTTATGTGCTTGTTGTGTGCTTGTTGTATGCTTGTTGTGCGCTTGTTATGTGCTTGTTATGGTCTTGTTATGTGCTTGTTGTGTGCTTGTTGTGCGCTTGTTGTGCGCTTCTTATGTGCTTGTTGTGTGCTTGTTGTGCGCTTGTTGTGCGCTTGTTATGGGCTTGTTGTGCGCTTGTTGTGTGCTTGTTGTGGGCTTGTTGTGTGCTTGTTGTGTGGTTGTTGTGCGCTTGTTGTGCGCTTGTTGTGTGCTTGTTGTGTGCATGTTGTGTGCATGTTGTGTGCTTGTTGTGTGCTTGTTGTGTGCTTGTTGTGTGCTTGTTATGTGCTTGTTGTGTGCTTGTTGTGCGCTTGTTATGTGCTTGTTGTGTGCTTGTTGTTTGCTTGTTATGTGCTTGTTGTGTGCTTGTTGTGCGCTTGTTATGCGCTTGTTGTGCGCTTGTTGTGCGCTTGTTATGTGCATGTTGTGTGCTTGTTGTGTGCTTGTTGTGTGCTTGTTATGTGCATGTTGTGTGCTTGTTATGTGCATGTTGTGTGCTTGTTGTGTGCTTGTTGTGTGCTTGTTGTGTGCTTGTTGTGTGCTTGTTGTGTGCTTGTTGTGTGCTTGTTGTGTGCTTGTTGTGCGCTTGTTATGTGCTTGTTGTGTGCTTGTTATGTGCTTGTTGTGTGCTTGTTGTGCGCTTCTTATGTGCTTGTTGTGTGCTTGTTGTGTGCTTGTTGTGTGCTTGTTATGTGCTTGTTGTGTGCTTGTTGTGCGCTTGTTCTGATTTGTTGTGCGCTTGTTGTGCGCTTGTTATGGGCTTGTTGTGCGCTTGTTATGCGCTTGTTGTGCGCTTGTTGTGTGCTTGTTATGTGCATGTTGCGCGCTTGTTGTGTGCTTGTTATGTGCTTGTTGTGCGCTTGTTATGTGCTTGTTGTGCGCATGTTGTGTGCTTGTTGTGCGCTTGTTGTGTGCTTGTTATGTGCTTGTTATGTGCTTGTTGTGCGCTTGTTATGCGCATGTTGTGTGCTTGTTGTGCGCTTGTTGTGTGCTTGTTGTGTGCTTGTTATGTGCTTGTTGCGTGCTTGTTGTGCACTTGTTGTGATTTGTTGAGCGCTTGTTGTGTGCTTGTTGAATGCTTGTTGTGTGCTTGTTGTGCGCTTGTTGTGATTTGTTGTGCACTTGTTGTGATTTGTTGACCGCTTGTTGTGTGCTTGTTATATGCTTGTTGTGCGCTTGTTATGTGCTTGTTGTGTGCTTGTTGTGCGCTTGTTATGTGCTTGTTGTGTGTTTGTTGTGCGCTTGTTCTGATTTGTTGTGCGCTTGTTGTGTGCTTGTTGTGCACTTGTTGAGTGTTTGTTGTGTACTTGTTGTGCACTTGTGCGCTTGTTGTGTGCTTGTTGTGTGCTTGTTGTGCGCTTGTTGTGTGCTTGTTATGTGCTTGTTGTGCGCTTGTTATGTGCTTGTTGTGTGCTTGTTGTGCGCTTGTTGTGAGCTTGTGTTGTGCTTGTTGTGTGCTTGTTATGCGCTTGTTGTGTGCTTGTTGTGTACTTGTTGTGCGCTTGTTATGTGCTTGTTGTGTGCTTGTTGTGCGCTTGTTGTGCGCTTGTTATGGGCTTGTTGTGTGCTTGTTATGTGCATGTTGTGTGCTTGTTGTGCGCTTGTTATGCGCTTGTTGTGTGCTTGTTGTGCGCTTGTTGTGTGCTTGTTATGTGCATGTTGTGCGCTTGTTGTGTGCTTGTTGTGCGCTTGTTGTGCGCGTGTTGTGTGCTTGTTGTGTGCTTGTTATGGGCATGTTGTGTGCTTGTTGTGTGCTTGTTGTGTGCTTGATATGTGCTTGTTGTGTCCATGTTGTGTGCTTGTTGTGTGCTTGTTGTGCGCTTGTTGTGCGCTTGTTGTGTGCTTGTTGTGTGCTGGTTATGTGCTTGTTGTGTGCTTGTTATGTGCATGTTGTGTGCTTGTTATGTGCATGTTGTGTGCTTGTTGTGTGCTTGTTGTGTGCTTGTTGTGTGCTTGTTGTGTGCTTGTTGTGCGCTTGTTATGTGCTTGTTGTGTGCTTGTTGTGTGCTTGTTGTGTGCTTGTTATGTGCTTGTTGTGTGCTTGTGGTGCGCTTGTTCTGCGCTTCTTATGTGCTTGTTGTGTGCTTGTTGTGTGCTTGTTGTGTGCTTGTTGTGTGCTTGTTGTGTGCTGGTTATGCGCTTGTTGTGCGCTTGTTATGTGCTTGTTGTGCGCTTGTTGTGCGCTTGTTGTGTGCTTGTTATGTTCTTCTTATGTGCTTGTTGTGTGCTTGTTGTGTGCTTGTTATGTGCTTGTTGTGTGCTTGTTGTGCGCTTGTTGAGATTTGTTGTGCGCTTGTTGTGGGCTTGTTATGTGCTTGTTGTGTGCATGTTGTGTGCATGTTGTGCGCTTGTTGTGTGCTTGTTATGTGCTTGTTGTGTGCATGTTGTGCGCTTGTTGTGTGCTTGATATGTGCTTGTTGTGTGCTTGTTGTATGCTTGTTGTGTGCATGTTGTGTGCTTGTTGTGTGCTTGTTGTGTGCTTGTTGTGCGCTTGTTGTGCGCTTGTTGTGCGCTTGTTATGTGCATGTTGTGTGCTTGTTGTGCACTTGTTGAGTGTTTGTTGTGTACTTGTTGTGCACTTGTGTGCTTGTTGTGTGCTTGTTGTGTGCTTGTTGTGTGCTTGTTATGTGCTTGTTGCGTGCTTGTTGTGCACTTGTTGTGATTTGTTGAGCGCTTGTTGTGCGCTTGTTGAATGCTTGTTGTGTGCTTGTTGTGCGCTTCTTATGTGCTTGTTGTGTGCTTGTTGTGTGCTTGTTGTGTGCTTGTTTTGTGCTTGTTTTGTGCTTGTTGTGCGCTTGTTATGTGCTTGTTATGTTCTTGTTATGTGCTTGTTGTGTGCTTGTTGTGTGCTTGTTGTGCGCTTGTTGTGTGCTTGTTATGTGCTTGTTATGTGCTTGTTGTGCGCTTGTTATGTGCTTGTTGTGTGCTTGTTGTGCGCTTGTTATGTGCTTGTTGTGTGCTTGTTGTGTGCTTGTTGTGTGCTTGTTGTGTTTTGTTGTGCGCTTGTTGTGTGCTTGTTGTGCACTTGTTGAGTGTTTGTTGTGTACTTGTTGTGCACTTGTGTGCTTGTTGTGTGCTTGTTGTGTACTTGTTGTGATTTGTTGTGCGCTTGTTGTGTGCTTGTTGTGCGCTTGTTGAGTGCTTGTTGTGTGCTTGTTGTGCGCTTGTTATGTGCTTGTTGTGTGCTTGTTGTGCGCTTGTTGTGATTTGTTGTGCGCTTGTTGTGATTTGTTGTGCGCTTGTTGTGTGCTTGTTGTGTGCTTGTTATGTGCTTGTTGCGTGCTTGTTGTGCACTTGTTGTGATTTGTTGTGCGCTTGTTGTGTGCTTGTTGTGCACTTGTTGAGTGCTTGCTGTGTACTTGTTGTGCACTTGTTGTGTGCTTGTTGAGTGCTTGTTGCGTACTTGTTGTGCACTTGTTGAGTGCTTGTTGTGCGATTGTTGTGTGCTTGTTGTGCACTTGTTGAGTGTTTGTTGTGTACTTGTTGTGCACTTGTGTGCTTGTTGTATGCTTGTTGTGTACTTGTTGTGCACTTGTTTTGCACTTGTGTGCTTGTTGTGTGCTTGTTGTGTGCTTGTTATGTGCTTGTTATGTGCTTGTTGTGTGCTTGTTGTGATTTGTTGTGCGCTTGTTGTGTGCTTGTTGTGTGCTTGTTATGTGCTTGTTGCGTGCTTGTTGTGCACTTGTTGTGATTTGTTGTGCGCTTGTTGTGTGCTTGTTATGGTCTTGTTGTGTGCTTGTTGTGTGCTTGTTGTGCGCTTGTTGTGTGCTTGTTATATGCTTGTTGTGCGCTTGTTATGTGCTTGTTTTGTGCTTGTTGTGCGCTTGTTGTGACTTGTTGTGCGCTTGTTGTGTGCTTGTTGTGTGCTTGTTGTGTGCTTGTTGTGTGCTTGTTATGTGCTTGTTATGTGCTTGTTGTGTGCTTGTTGTGATTTGTTGTGCGCTTGTTGAGCGCTTGTTGTGTGCTTGTTATGTGCTTGTTGCGTGCTTGTTGTGCACTTGTTGTGATTTGTTGTGCGCTTGTTGTGTGCTTGTTGTGCACTTGTTGAGTGTTTGTTGTGTACTTGTTGTGCACTTGTGTGCTTGTTGTGTGCTTGTTGTGTACTTGTTGTGCGCTTGTTATGTGCTTGTTGTGTGCTTGTTGTGTTCTTGTTATGTGCTTGTTGTGTGCTTGTTGTGCGCTTCTTATGTGCTTGTTGTGTGCTTGTTGTGTGCTTGTTGTGCGCTTGTTATGTGCTTGTTGTGTGTTTGTTGTGCGCTTGTTCTGATTTGTTGTGCGCTTGTTGTGCGCTTGTTATGGGCTTGTTGTGTGCTTGTTGTGTGCTTGTTGTGTGCTTGTTGTGTGCTTGTTGTGCGCTTGTTGTGTGCTTGTTGTGTGCTTGTTGTGTGCTTGTTATGTGCTTGTTGCGTGCTTGTTGTGCACTTGTTGTGATTTGTTGAGCGCTTGTTGTGTGCTTGTTGTGTGCTTGTTGTGCGCTTGTTATGTGCTTCTTGTGCGCTTGTTGTGCGCTTGTTTTGTGCTTGTTATGTGCTTGTTGTGTGCTTGTTGTGTGCTTGTTGTGCGCTTGTTGTGTGCTTGTTATGTGCTTGTTGTGCGCTTGTTATGTGCTTGTTGTGTGCTTGTTGTGCGCTTGTTATGTGCTTGTTGTGTGCTTGTTATGAGCTTGTTGTGTGCTTGTTATGTGCTTGTTGCGTGCTTGTTGTGCACTTGTTGTGATTTGTTGTGCGCTTGTTGTGTGCTTGTTGTGCACTTGTTGAGTGTTTGTTGTGTACTTGTTGTGCACTTGTGTGCTTGTTGTGTGCTTGTTGTGTACTTGTTGTGTGCTTGTTATGTGCATGTTGTGTGCTTGTTGTGCGCTTGTTATGCTCTTGTTGTGTGCTTGTTGTGCGCTTGTTATGCGTTTGTTGTGTGCTTGTTGTGTGCTTGTTGTGTGCGTGTTGTGTGCTTGTTGTGTGCATGTTGTGTGCTTGTTGTGTGCATGTTGTGTGCTTGTTGTGTGCTTGTTGTGCGCTTGTTGTGTGCTTGTTTTGTGCTTGTTGTGCGCTTGTTGTGTGCTTGTTATGTGCTTGTTATGCGCTTGTTATGTTCTTGTTATGTGCTTGTTGTGTGCTTGTTGTGCGCTTGTTGTGTGCTTGTTTGTGCTTGTTGTGCGCTTGTTGTGTGCGTGTTGTGTGCTTGTTGTGCGCTTGTTATGCGCTTGTTGTGCGCTTGTTGTGCGCTTGTTGTGTGCTTGTTGTGTGCTTGTTGTGCGCTTGTTATGTGCTTGTTGTGTGCATGTTGTGTGCATGTTGTGCGCTTGTTGTGTGCTTGTTGTGTGCTTGTTATGTGCTTGTTGCGTGCTTGTTGTGCACTTGTTGTGATTTGTTGTGCGCTTGTTGTGTGCTTGTTGTGCACTTGTTGAGTGCTTGTTGTGCGTTTGTTGTGTGCTTGTTGTGCACTTGTTGAATGTTTGTTGTGTACTTGTTGTGCACTTGTTGTGCACTTGTGTGCTTGTTGTGTGCTTGTTGTGTACTTGTTGTGCACTTGTTTTGCACTTGTGTGCTTGTTGTGTGCCTTGTTGAGTGTTGTTGCGTACTTGTTGAGTGCTTGTTGTGTGATTTTTGTACGCTTGTTGAGTGCTTGTTGCGTGCTTGTTGTGTGCTTGTTGAGTGCTTGTTGCGTACTTGTTGTGCACTTTTTTGATTGTTTGCGGCATTGTTGTATGCTTGTTGTGTGCCTTGTTGAGTGCTTGTTGCGTACTTGTTGAGTGCTTGTTGTGCACTTGTTGAGTGTTTGTTGTGTACTTGTTGTGCACTTGTGTGCTTGTTGTGTGCTTGTTGTGTACTTGTTGTGCGCTTGTTATGTGCTTGTTATGGTCTTGTTATGTGCTTGTTGTGTGCTTGTTGTGCGCTTGTTGTGTGCTTGTTATGTGCTTGTTATGCGCTTGTTATGTTCTTGTTATGTGCTTGTTGTGTGCTTGTTGTGCGCTTGTTGTGTGCTTGTTATATGCTTGTTGTGCACTTGTTATATGCTTGTTGTGTGCTTGTTGTGCGCTTGTTATGCGCTTGTTATGTGCTTGTTGTGAGCTTGTTATGTGCTTGTTGTGCGCTTGTTATGTGCTTCTTGTGCGCTTGTTGTGCGCTTGTTATGTGCTTGTTATGTTCTTGTTATGTGCTTGTTGTGTGCTTGTTGTGCGCTTGTTATGTGCTTGTTATGTTCTTGTTATGTGCTTGTTGTGTGCTTGTTGTGCGCTTGTTGTGTGCTTGTTATGTGCTTGTTGTGTGCTTGTTGTGTGCTTGTTATGTGCTTGTTATGCGCTTGTTATGTTCTTGTTATGTGCTTGTTGTGTGCTTGTTGTGCGCTTGTTGTGTGCTTGTTATATGCTTGTTGTGCGCTTGTTATGTGCTTGTTGCGTGCTTGTTGTGCACTTGTTGTGATTTGTTGTGCGCTTGTTGTGTGCTTGTTGTGCACTTGTTGAGTGTTTGTTGTGTACTTGTTGTGCACTTGTGTGCTTGTTGTGTGCTTGTTGTGTGCTTGTTGTGCGCTTGTTGTGTGCTTGTTATGTGCTTGTTGTGTGCTTGTTGTGCGCTTCTTATGTGCTTGTTGTGCGCTTGTTGTGTGCTTGTTATATGCTTGTTGTGCGCTTGTTATGTGCTTGTTGTGTGCTTGTTGTGTGCTTGTTGTGATTTGTTGTGCGCTTGTTGTGTGCTTGTTGTGTGCTTGTTATGTGCTTGTTGTGTGCTTGTTGTGTGCTTGTTGTGCGCTTGTTCTGATTTGTTGTGCGCTTGTTGTGCGCTTGTTATGGGCTTGTTGTGTGCTTGTTATGTGCTTGTTGTGTGCTTGTTGAGTGCTTGTTGTGTGCTTGTTGTGTGCTTGTTATGTGCTTGTTGCGTGCTTGTTGTGCACTTGTTGTGATTTGTTGAGCGCTTGTTGTGTGCTTATTGAATGCTTGTTGTGTGCTTGTTGTGTGCTTGTTATGTGCTTGTTATGTGCTTGTTGTGTGCTTGTTGTGCGCTTGTTATGTGCTTGTTGTGTGTTTGTTGTGCGCTTGTTCTGATTTGTTGTGCGCTTGTTGTGCGCTTGTTATGGGCTTGTTGTGTGCTTGTTGTGTGCTTGTTGTGCGCTTGTTGTGTGCTTGTTGAATGCTTGTTGTGTGCTTGTTGTGTGCTTGTTATGTTCTTGTTGTGCGCTTGTTATGTGCTTGTTATGGTCTTGTTATGTGCTTGTTGTGTGCTTGTTGTGCGCTTGTTGTGTTCTTGTTATGTGCTTGTTGTGTGCTTGTTGTGTGCTTGTTATGTTCTTGTTGTGTGCTTGTTGTGTGCTTGTTGTGTGCTTGTTATGTGCTTGTTGTGTGCTTGTTGTGCGCTTCTTATGTGCTTGTTGTGTGCTTGTTGTGCGCTTGTTCTGATTTGTTGTGCGCTTGTTGTGCGCTTGTTATGGGCTTGTTGTGTGCTTGTTATGTGCTTGTTGTGTGCTTGTTGAGTGCTTGTTGTGTGCTTGTTGTGTGCTTGTTGTGTGCTTGTTATGTGCTTGTTATGTGCTTGTTGTGTGCTTGTTGTGATTTGTTGTGCGCTTGTTGTGTGCTTGTTGTGCGCTTCTTATGTGCTTGTTGTGTGCTTGTTGTGTGCTTGTTATGTGCTTGTTGTGTGCTTGTTGAGTGCTTGTTGTGTGCTTGTTATTGTTTGTTGTGCGCTTGTTATGTGCTTGTTATGGTCTTGTTGTGTGCTTGTTGTGTGCTTGTTGTGCGCTTGTTGTGTGCTTGTTATGTGCTTGTTGTGCGCTTGTTCTGATTTGTTGTGCGCTTGTTGTGCGCTTGTTATGGGCTTGTTGTGTGCTTGTTATGTGCTTGTTTGTGCTTGTTGAGTGCTTGTTGTGCGATTGTTGTGTGCTTGTTGTGCACTTGTTGAGTGTTTGTTGTGTACTTGTTGTGCACTTGTGTGCTTGTTGTATGCTTGTTGTGTACTTGTTGTGCACTTGTTTTGCACTTGTGTGCTTGTTGTGTGCCTTGTTGAGTGTTTGTTGCGTACTTGTTGAGTGCTTGTTGCGTACTTGTTGTGCATTTTTTTGATTGTTTGTGGCATTGTTGTATGCTTGTTGTGTGCCTTCTTGCGTGCTTGTTGTTCACTTGTTGTGATTTGTTGAGCGCTTGTTGTGTGCTTGTTGAATGCTTGTTGTGTGCTTGTTGTGTGCTTGTTATGTGCTTGTTGCGTGCTTGTTGTGCACTTGTTGTGATTTGTTGAGCGCTTGTTGTGTGCTTGTTGAATGCTTGTTGTGTGCTTGTTGTGTGCTTGTTATGTGCTTGTTGTGCGCTTGTTATGTGCTTGTTATGTGCTTGTTGTGCGCTTGTTGTGTGCTTGTTATGTGCTTGTTATGTGCTTGTTGTGTGCTTGTTGTTCACTTGTTGTGATTTGTTGAGCGCTTGTTGTGTGCTTGTTGAATGCTTGTTGTGTGCTTGTTGTGTGCTTGTTATGTGCTTGTTGTGTGCTTGTTGTGTGCTTGTTGTGTGCTTGTTATGTGCTTGTTGTGTGCTTGTTGTGCGCTTGTTGTGATTTGTTGTGCGCTTGTTGTGATTTGTTGTGCGCTTGTTGTGTGCTTGTTGTGTGCTTGTTATGTGCTTGTTGCGTGCTTGTTGTGCACTTGTTGTGATTTGTTGTGCGATTGTTGTGTGCTTGTTGTGCACTTGTTGAGTGTTTGTTGTGTACTTGTTGTGCGCTTGTGTGCTTGTTGTGTGCTTGTTGTGTACTTGTTGTGGACTTGTTGAGTGCTTGTTGCGTGCTTGTTATGCGCTTGTTCTGTGCTTGTTGTGCGCTTGTTATGTGCTTCTTGTGCGCTTGTTGTGCGCTTGTTATGTGCTTGTTATGTTCTTGTTATGTGCTTGTTGTGTGCTTGTTGTGCGCTTGTTATGTGCTTGTTATGTTCTTGTTATGTGCTTGTTGTGTGCTTGTTGAGCGCTTGTTGTGTGCTTGTTATATGCTTGTTGTGCGCTTGTTATGTGCTTGTTGTGTGCTTGTTGTGCGCTTGTTATGTGCTTGTTGTGTGTTTGTTGTGCGCTTGTTCTGATTTGTTGTGCGCTTGTTGTGCGCTTGTTATGGGCTTGTTGTGTGCTTGTTGTGTGCTTGTTGTGCGCTTGTTGTGTGCTTGTTGCATGCTTGTTGCGTGCTTGTTATGCGCTTGTTCTGTGCTTGTTGTGCGCTTGTTATGTGCTTGTTATGTGCTTGTTGTGCGCTTGTTGTGTGCTTGTTATGTGCTTGTTGTGTGCTTGTTGTGTGCTTGTTGTGTGCTTGTTGTGTGCTTGTTGTGATTTGTTGTGCGCTTGTTGTGTGCTTGTTGTGTGCTTGTTATGTGCTTGTTGCGTGCTTGTTGTTCACTTGTTGTGATTTGTTGAGCGCTTGTTGTGTGCTTGTTGAATGCTTGTTGTGTGCTTGTTGTGTGCTTGTTATGTGCTTGTTGAGCGCTTGTTGTGTGCTTGTTATGTGCTTGTTGTGCGCTTGTTATGTGCTTGTTATGTGCTTGTTGTGCGCTTGTTGTGTGCTTGTTATGTGCTTGTTATGTGCTTGTTGTGTGCTTGTTGTGCGCTTGTTGTGATTTGTTGTGCGCTTGTTGTGATTTGTTGTGCGCTTGTTGTGTGCTTGTTGTGTGCTTGTTATGTGCTTGTTGCGTGCTTGTTGTGCACTTGTTGTGATTTGTTGTGCGCTTTTTGTGTGCTTGTTGTGCACTTGTTGAGTGTTTGTTGTGTACTTGTTGTGCACTTGTGTGCTTGTTGTGTGCTTGTTGTGTACTTGTTGTGCACTTGTTTTGCACTTGTGTGCTTGTTGTGTGCCTTGTTATGTGCTTGTTGTGCGCTTGTTGTGTGCTTGTTGTGTGCTTGTTATGTTCTTGTT
>SSNP01000360.1:79388-114418 GCA_006937955.1 Pachypanchax playfairii
GTTGTGCGCTTGTTGTGGGCTTGTTGTGTGCTTGTTGTGTGCTTGTTATGTTCTTGTTGTGCGCTTGTTGTGTGCTTGTTATTTGCTTGTTGTGCGCTTGTTATGTGCTTGTTGTGTGTTTGTTGTGTGCTTGATATATGCTTGTTGTGCGCTTGTTATGTGCTTGTTATGTTCTTGTTATGTGCTTGTTGTGTGCTTGTTGTGCGCTTGTTATGTGCTTGTTATGTTCTTGTTATGTGCTTGTTGTGTGCTTGTTATGTGCTTGTTGTGAGCTTGTTGTGCGCTTGTTGTGTGCTTGTTGTGTGCTTGTTGTGTGCTTGTTGTGTGCTTCTTATGTGCTTGTTGTGTGCTTGTTGTGCGCTTGTTCTGATTTGTTGTGCGCTTGTTGTGCGCTTGTTATGGGCTTGTTGTGTGCTTGTTATGTGCTTGTTGTGTGCTTGTTGAGTGCTTGTTGTGTGCTTG
Organism: Pachypanchax playfairii; assembly: GCA_006937955.1. Taxonomy (NCBI): domain Eukaryota; kingdom Metazoa; phylum Chordata; class Actinopteri; order Cyprinodontiformes; family Aplocheilidae; genus Pachypanchax; species Pachypanchax playfairii. The sequence continues at coordinate 79,851 of SSNP01000360.1, forward strand.
TTGTGTGCTTGTTGTGTGCTTGTTATGTGCTTGTTATGTGCTTGTTGTGTGCTTGTTGTGATTTGTTGTGCGCTTGTTGTGTGCTTGTTGTGTGCTTGTTATGTGCTTGTTGCGTGCTTGTTGTTCACTTGTTGTGATTTGTTGAGCGCTTGTTGTGTGCTTGTTGTGTGCTTGTTGTGTGCTTGTTGTGTGCTTGTTGTGTGCTTGTTGTGTGCTTGTTGTGTGCTTGTTGTGCGCTTGTTGTGTGCTTGTTATGTGCTTGTTGTGTGCTTGTTGTGCGCTTGATATATGCTTGTTGTGCGCTTGTTATGTGCTTGTTATGTGCTTGTTGTGCGCTTGTTGTGTGCTTGTTCTGTGCTTGTTGTGCGCTTGTTGTGCGCTTGTTGTGTGCTTGTTGTGTGCTTGTTGTGCGCTTGTTGTGTGCTTGTTATGTGCTTGTTGTGTGCTTGTTGTGCGCTTCTTATGTGCTTGTTATGTGCTTGTTGTGTGCTTGTTGTGCGCTTCTTATGTGCTTGTTGTGTGCTTGTTGTGCGCTTGTTATGTGCTTGTTGTGTGTTTGTTGTGCGCTTGTTCTGATTTGTTGTGCGCTTGTTGTGCGCTTGTTATGGGCTTGTTGTGCGTTTGTTATGTGCTTGTTGTGTGCATGTTGTGTGCATGTTGTGCGCTTGTTGTGCGCTTGTTGTGCGCTTGTTATGTGCTTGTTGTGTGCTTGTTGTGTGCTTGTTTTTTGCTTGTTGTGCGCTTGTTATGTGCTTGTTGTGTGCTTGTTGTGTGCTTGTTGTGCGCTTGTTCTGGTTTGTTGTGCGCTTGTTGTGCGCTTGTTATGGGCTTGTTGTGTGCTTGTTATGTGCTTGTTGTGTGCTTGTTGAATGCTTGTTGTGTGCTTGTTATGTGGATGTTGTGTGCTTGTTATGTGCATGTTGTGTCTTGTTATGTGCTTGTTGTGTGCTTGTTGTGCGCTTCTTATGTGCTTGTTGTGTGCTTGTTGTGTGCTTGTTGTGCGCTTGTTCTGATTTGTTGTGCGCTTGTTGTGCGCTTGTTATGGGCTTGTTGTGTGCTTGTTGTGCGCTTGTTATGTGCCTTGTTGTGTGCTTGTTGTGTGCTTGTTGTGTGCTTGTTGTGTGCTTGTTATGTGCTTGTTGTGCGCTTGTTATGTGCTTGTTATTGTCTTGTTATGTGCTTGTTGTGTGCTTGTTGTGCGCTTGTTGTGTGCTTGTTATGTGCTTGTTGTGTGCTTGTTGTGCGCTTCTTATGTGCTTGTTGTGTGCTTGTTGTGCGCTTGTTCTGATTTGTTGTGCGCTTGTTGTGCGCTTGTTATGGGCTTGTTGTGTGCTTGTTATGTGCCTGTTGTGTGCTTGTTGAGTGCTTGTTGTGTGCTTGTTGTGTGCTTGTTGTGTGCTTGTTATGTGCTTGTTATGTGCTTGTTGTGTGCTTGTTGTGATTTGTTGTGCGCTTGTTGCGTGCTTGTTGTGCGTTTGTTGTGATTTGTTGTGCGCTTGTTGTGATTTGTTGTGCGCTTGTTGTGTGCTTGTTGTGTGCTTGTTGTGTGCTTGTTGTGTGCTTGTTGTGCGCTTGTTGTGCGCTTGTTGTGCGCTTGTTATGTGCATGTTGTGTGCTTGTTGTGCGCTTGTTGTGCGCTTGTTATGTGCTTGTTATGTTCTTGTTATGTGCTTGTTGTGTGCTTGTTGTGCGCTTGTTGTGTGCTTGTTATGCGCTTGTTGTGTGCTTGTTGTGTGATTGTTGTGTGCTTGTTGTGTGCTTGTTATATGCTTGTTGTGCGCTTGTTATGTGTTTGTTGTGTGCTTGTTGTGTGCTTGTTTTGTGCTTGTTGTGTGTTTGTTGTGTGCTTGTTGTGTGCTTGTTTTGTGCTTGTTTTGTGCTTGTTGTGTGCTTGTTGTGCGCTTGTTGTGCGCTTGTTTTGTGCTTGTTTTGTTTTTGTTGTGTGCTTGTTGTGATTTGTTGTATGCTTGTTGTGTGCTTGTTGTGTGCTTGTTATGTGCTTGTTGCGTGCTTGTTGTGCACTTGTTGTGATTTGTTGAGCGCTTGTTGTGTGCTTGTTGAATGCTTGTTGTGTGCTTGTTGTGTGCTTGTTATGTGCTTGTTATGTGCTTGTTGTGTGCTTGTTGTGATTTGTTGTGCGCTTGTTGTGTGCTTGTTGTGTGCTTGTTTTGTGTTTGTTGTGTGTTTGTTGTGCGCTTGTTGTGATTTGTTGTGCGCTTGTTGTGATTTGTTGTGCGCTTGTTGTGCGCTTGTTATGGGCTTGTTGTGTGCTTGTTGTGTGCTTGTTGTGTGCTTGTTGTGTGCTTGTTGTGCGCTTGTTGTGCGCTTGTTGTGCGCTTGTTGTGCGCTTGTTATGTGCATGTTGTGTGCTTGTTGTGTGCTTGTTGTGCGCTTGTTGTGCGCTTGTTGTGCGCTTGTTGTGTGCTTGTTGTGTGCTTGTTGTGTGCTTGTTATGGGCTTGTTGTGTGCTTGTTATGTGCTTGTTGTGTGCTTGTTGTGTGCTTGTTGTGTGCTTGTTATGTGCATGTTGTGTGCTTGTTATGTGCTTGTTGTGCGCTTGTTATGTGCTTGTTGTGTGCTTGTTGTGTGCTTGTTGTGCGCTTGTTCTGATTTGTTGTGCGCTTGTTGTGCGCTTGTTATGGGCTTGTTTTGTGCTTGTTGTGTGCTTGTTGTGTGCTTGTTATATGCTTGTTGTGTGCTTGTTGTGCGCTTGTTATGCGCTTGTTGTGTGCTTGTTGTGTGCTTGTTATGTGCTTGTTGTGCGCTTGTTATGTGCTTGTTGTGTGCTTGTTGTGCGCTTGTTATGTGCTTGTTGTGTGTTTGTTGTGCGCTTGTTCTGATTTGTTGTGCGCTTGTTGTGCGCTTGTTATGGGCTTGTTGTGTGCTTGTTGTGTGCTTGTTGAATGCTTGTTGTGTGCTTGTTGTGTGCTTGTTATGTGCATGTTGTGTGCTTGTTGTGCGCTTGTTGTGCGCTTGTTATATGCTTGTTGTGTGCTTGTTGTGTGCTTGTTGTGCGCTTGTTATGTGCTTGTTATGGTCTTGTTGTGTGCTTGTTGTGTGCTTGTTGTGCGCTTGTTGTGTGCTTGTTATGTTCTTGTTATGTGCTTGTTGTGTGCTTGTTGTGCGCTTGTTGTGATTTGTTGTGCGCTTGTTGTGATTTGTTGTGCGCTTGTTGTGTGCTTGTTGTGTGCTTGTTATGTGCTTGTTGCGTGCTTGTTGTGCACTTGTTGTGATTTGTTGTGCGCTTTTTGTGTGCTTGTTGTGCGCTTGTTGTGTGCTTGTTGTGCGCTTGTTGTGTGCTTGTTATGTGCTTTTTTTTTGCTTGTTGTGCGCTTGTTATGTGCTTGTTATGTGCTTGTTGTGCGCTTGTTGTGTGCTTGTTATGTGCTTGTTATGTGCTTGTTGTGTGCTTGTTGTGCGCTTGTTGTGATTTGTTGTGCGCTTGTTGTGATTTGTTGTGCGCTTGTTGTGCTCTTGTTGTGTGCTTGTTGTGTGCTTGTTGTGTGCTTGTTGTGTGCTTGTTGTGTGCTTGTTGCGTGCTTGTTGTGCACTTGTTGTGATTTGTTGAGCGCTTGTTGTGTGCTTGTTATGTGCTTGTTGTGCGCTTGTTATGTGCTTGTTATGTGCTTGTTGTGCGCTTGTTATGTGCTTGTTATGTGCTTGTTGTGTTCTTGTTGTGTGCTTGTTATGTGCTTGTTATGTGCTTGTTGTGTGCTTGTTATGTGCTTGTTGCGTGCTTGTTGTTCACTTGTTGTGGTTTGTTGTGGTTTGTTGTGCGCTTGTTGTGTGCTTGTTGTGTGCTTGTTATGTGCTTGTTGCGTGCTTGTTGTGCACTTGTTGTGATTTGTTGAGCGCTTGTTGTGTGCTTGTTGAATGCTTGTTGTGTGCTTGTTGTGTGCTTGTTGTGTGCTTGTTGTGCGCTTGTTGTGTGCTTGTTATGTGCTTGTTGTGTGCTTGTTGTGCGCTTCTTATGTGCTTGTTGTGTGCTTGTTGTGTGCTTGTTGTGTGCTTGTTGTGTGCATGTTGTGTGCTTGTTGTGTGCTTGTTGTGTGCTTGTTATGTGCTTGTTATGCGCTTGTTGTGTGCTTGTTATATGCTTGTTGTGCGCTTGTTATGTGCTTGTTGTGTGCTTGTTGTGCGCTTGTTTTGTGTTTGTTGTGTGTTTGTTGTGCGCTTGTTTTGTGTTTGTTGTGTGTTTGTTGTGTGCTTGTTGTGTGCTTGTTGTGTGCTTGTTGTGTGCTTGTTTTGTTCTTGTTTTGCGCTTGTTGTGTGCTTGTTGTGCGCTTGTTATGTGCTTGTTTTGTGCTTGTTGTGCGCTTGTTGTGTGCTTGTTATATGCTTGTTGTGCTCTTGTTATGTGCTTGTTATGGTCTTGTTATGTGCTTGTTGTGTGCTTGTTGTGCGCTTGTTGTGTGCTTGTTATATGCTTGTTGTGCGCTTGTTATGTGCTTGTTTTGTGCTTGTTGTGCGCTTGTTATGTGCTTGTTGTGCGCTTGTTGTGTGCTTGTTATGTGCTTGTTGTGCGCTTGTTGTGTGCTTGTTATGTGCTTGTTATGTGCTTGTTGTGTGCTTGTTATATGCTTGTTGTGCGCTTGTTATGTGCTTGTTGTGTGCTTGTTGTGCGCTTGTTATGTGCTTGTTATGTTCTTGTTATGTGCTTGTTGTGTGCTTGTTGTGCGCTTGTTATGCGCTTGTTGTGTGCTTGTTGTGCGCTTGTTGTGTGCTTGTTGTGTGCTTGTTGTGTGCTTGTTGTGTGCTTGTTGTGTGCTTGTTGTGTGCTTGTTGTGTGCTTGTTGTGCGCTTGTTGTGCGCTTGTTATGTGCATGTTGTGTGCTTGTTGTGATTTGTTGTGCGCTTGTTGTGTGCTTGTTGTGTGCTTGTTATGTGCTTGTTGTGAGCTTGTTATGTGCTTGTTGTGTGTTTGTTGTGCGCTTGTTCTGATTTGTTGTGCGCTTGTTGTGTGCTTGTTATATGCTTGTTGTGCTCTTGTTATGTGCTTGTTATGGTCTTGTTATGTGCTTGTTGTGTGCTTGTTGTGTGCTTGTTGTGCGCTTGTTCTGATTTGTTGTGCGCTTGTTGTGCGCTTGTTATGGGCTTGTTGTGTGCTTGTTATGTGCTTGTTGTGTGCTTGTTGTGTGCTTGTTGTGTGCTTGTTATGTGCATGTTGTGCGCTTGTTGTGCGCTTGTTGTGCGCTTGTTGTGCGCTTGTTGTGTGCTTGTTGTGCGCTTGTTGTGTGCTTGTTATGTGCTTGTTGTGTGCTTGTTGTGTGCTTGTTGTGTGCTTGTTGTGTGCTTGTTATGTGCTTGTTGTGTGCTTGTTGTGCGCTTGTTCTGATTTGTTGTGCGCTTGTTGTGCGCTTGTTATGGGCTTGTTGTGTGCTTGTTATGGGCTTGTTGTGTGCTTGTTGTGTGCTTGTTGTGCGCTTGTTGTGTGCTTGTTGTGCGCTTGTTGTGTGCTTGTTGTGTGCTTGTTGTGTGCTTGTTATGTGCTTGTTGTGCGCTTGTTATGTGCTTGTTATGTGCTTGTTGAATGCTTGTTGTGTGCTTGTTATGTGCTTGTTGTGCGCTTGTTATGTGCTTGTTGTGTGCTTGTTGTGTGCTTGTTGTGTGGTTGTTGTGTGCTTGTTGTGTGCTTGTTGTGCGCTTGTTGTGTGCTTGTTATATGCTTGTTGTGCGCTTGTTGTGTGCTTGTTGTGTGCTTGTTTTGTGCTTGTTGTGTGCTTGTTATGTGCTTGTTGTGCGCTTGTTGTGTGCTTGTTTTGTGCTTGTTGTGCGCTTGTTGTGTGCTTGTTATGTGCTTGTTATGTGCTTGTTATGTTCTTGTTATGTGCTTGTTGTGTGCTTTTTGTGCGCTTGTTGTGTGCTTGTTATGTGCTTGTTGTGCTCTTGTTATGTGCTTGTTATGTGCTTGTTGTGCGCTTGTTATGTGCTTGTTGTGTGCTTGTTGTGTGCTTGTTATGTGCATGTTGTGTGCTTGTTGTGCGCTTGTTATGCGCTTGTTGTGTGCTTGTTATGTGCTTGTTGTGTGCTTGTTGAGTGCTTGTTGTGTGCTTGTTGTGTGCTTGTTGTGTGCTTGTTATGTGCTTGTTGCGTGCTTGTTGTGCACTTGTTGTGATTTGTTGTGCGCTTGTTGTGTGCTTGTTGTGCACTTGTTGAGTGTTTGTTGTGTACTTGTTGTGCACTTGTGTGCTTGTTGTGTGCTTGTTGTGTGTTTGTTGTGCGCTTGTTCTGATTTGTTGTGCGCTTGTTGTGCGCTTGTTATGGGCTTGTTGTGTGCTTGTTGTGTGCTTGTTGTGCGCTTGTTGTGTGCTTGTTGTGCGCTTGTTGTGTGCTTGTTATATGCTTGTTGTGCACTTGTTATGTGCTTGTTGTGTGCTTGTTGTGCGCTTGTTATGCGCTTGTTGTGCGCTTGTTGTGCGCTTGTTATGTGCATGTTGTGTGCTTGTTGAATGCTTGTTGTGTGCTTGTTATGTGGATGTTGTGTGCTTGTTATGTGCATGTTGTGTGCTTGTTATGTGCTTGTTGTGTGCTTGTTGTGTGCATGTTGTGTGCTTGTTGTGTGCTTGTTGTGCGCTTGTTATGTGCTTGTTGTGTGTTTGTTGTGCGCTTGTTCTGATTTGTTGTGCGCTTGTTGTGCGCTTGTTATGGGCTTGTTGTGTGCTTGTTATGTGCTTGTTGTGTGCTTGTTGTGCGCTTGTTATGCGCTTGTTGTGTGCTTGTTGTGCGCTTGTTATGTGCATGTTGTGTGCTTGTTGTGCGCTTGTTGTGTGCTTGTTGTGTGCTTGTTATGTGCATGTTGTGTGCTTGTTGTGTGCTTGTTGTGTGCTTGTTGTGTGCTTGTTGTGTGCTTGTTGTGTGCTTGTTGTGTGCTTGTTGTGTGCTTGTTGTGCGCTTGTTATGTGCTTGTTGTGTGCTTGTTGTGTGCTTGTTGTGCGCTTGTTATGCGCTTGTTGTGTGCTTGTTATGTGCTTGTTGTGTGCTTGTTATGTGCTTGTTGTGTGCTTGTTGTGTGCTTGTTATGTGCTTGTTGTGCGCTTGTTGTGTGCTTGTTATGTGCTTGTTGTGCGCTTGTTGTGTGCTTGTTATGTGCTTGTTGTGTGCTTGTTGTGCGCTTCTTATGTGCTTGTTGTGTGCTTGTTGTGTGCTTGTTGTGCGCTTGTTCTGATTTGTTGTGCGCTTGTTGTGCGCTTGTTATGGGCTTGTTGTGTGCTTGTTATGTGCTTGTTGTGTGCTTGTTGAGTGCTTGTTGTGTGCTTGTTGTGTGCTTGTTATGTGCTTGTTGTGCGCTTGTTGTGTGCTTGTTATGTGCTTGTTATGCGCTTGTTGTGTGCTTGTTATATGCTTGTTGTGCACTTGTTATGTGCTTGTTGTGTGCTTGTTGTGCGCTTGTTATGCGCTTGTTATGTGCTTGTTGTGTGCTTGTTGTGTGCTTGTTATGTGCTTGTTATGTGCTTGTTGTGCGCTTGTTATGTGCATTTTGTGCGCTTATGTGCTTGTTGTGAGCTTGTTGTGTGCTTATGTGCTTGTTGTGCGCTTGTTATGTGCTTGTTGTGTGCATGTTGTGTGCTTGTTGTGTGCTTGTTGTGCGCTTGTTGTGCGCTTGTTATGCGCTTGTTGTGTGCTTGTTGTGTGCTTGTTGTGTGCTTGTTATGTGCTTGTTGTGTGCTTGTTGTGTTTGTTGTGCGCTTGTTGTGTGCTTGTTGTGTGCTTGTTATGTGCTTGTTGTGTGCTTGTTATATGCTTGTTGTGCGCTTGTTATGTGCTTGTTGTGTGCTTGTTGTGCGCTTGTTATGCGCTTGTTGTGTGCTTGTTGTGTGCTTGTTATGTGCATGTTGTGTGCTTGTTGTGCGCTTGTTATGCGCTTGTTGTGTGCTTGTTGTGTGCTTGTTGTGTGCTTGTTATGTGCTTGTTGTGTGCATGTTGTGTGCTTGTTGTGTGCATGTTGTGTGCTTGTTATGTGCATGTTGTGTGCTTGTTGTGTGCATGTTGTGTGCTTGTTATGTGCTTGTTGCGTGCTTGTTGTGCACTTGTTGTGATTTGTTGTGCGCTTGTTGTGTGCTTGTTGTGCACTTGTTGAGTGTTTGTTGTGTACTTGTTGTGCACTTGTGTGCTTGTTGTGTGCTTGTTGTGTGTTTGTTTTATGCTTGTTGTGCGCTTGTTATGTGCTTGTTGTGTGCTTGTTGTGCGCTTGTTATGTGCTTGTTGTGTGCTTGTTGTATGCTTGTTGTGTGCTTGTTGTGCGCTTGTTATGCGCTTGTTATGTGCTTGTTGTGAGCTTGTTGTGTGCTTATGTGCGCTTGTTGTGTGCTTGTTGTGTGCTTGTTGTGTGCTTGTTGTGTGCTTGTTGTGCGCTTGTTATGTGCTTGTTGTGTGCTTGTTGTGCGCTTGTTGTGTGCTTGTTATATGCTTGTTGTGCACTTGTTGTGTGCTTGTTATATGCTTGTTGTGCGCTTGTTATGTGCTTGTTGTGCGCTTGTTATGTGCTTGTTGTGTGGTTGTTGTGTGCTTGTTGTGTGCTTGTTGTGTGCTTGTTGTGTGCTTGTTATGTGCTTGTTGTGTGCTTGTTGTGCGCTTGTTGTGATTTGTTGTGCGCTTGTTGTGTGCTTGTTGTGTGCTTGTTATGTGCTTGTTGCGTGCTTGTTGTTCACTTGTTGTGATTTGTTGAGCGCTTGTTGTGTGCTTGTTGTGCACTTGTTGAGTGTTTGTTGTGTACTTGTTGTGCACTTGTGTGCTTGTTGTGTGCTTGTTGAGTGCTTGTTGTGTGCTTGTTGTGTGCTTGTTGTGTGCTTGTTGTGCGCTTGTTGTGTGCTTGTTATGTGCTTGTTGTGCGCTTGTTGTGTGCTTGTTATGTGCTTGTTGTGTGCTTGTTGTGCGCTTGTTATGTGCTTGTTGTGTGCTTGTTGTGTGCTTGTTGTGTGCTTGTTGTGTGCTTGTTGTGTGCTTGTTGTGTGCTTGTTGTGTGCATGTTGTGTGCTTGTTGTGCGCTTGTTATGCTCTTGTTGTGTGCTTGTTGTGCGCTTGTTATGCGCTTGTTGTGTGCTTGTTGTGTGCTTGTTGTGTGCTTGTTGTGTGCTTGTTGTGTGCTTGTTGTGCGCTTGTTATGTGCTTGTTGTGCGCTTGTTATGCGCTTGTTATGTGCTTGTTGTGAGCTTGTTATGTGCTTGTTGTGTGCTTGTTGTGCGCTTTTTGTGCGCTTGTTGTGTGCTTGTTATGTGCTTGTTGTGCGCTTGTTGTGTGCTTGTTGTTTGCTTGTTGTGCGCTTGTTGTGTGCTTGTTGTGCGCTTGTTATGTGCTTGTTATGTGCTTGTTGTGTGCTTGTTGTGTGCTTGTTATGGGCTTGTTGTGTGCTTGTTGTGTGCTTGTTGTGCGCTTGTTGTGTGCTTGTTGTGCGCTTGTTGTGTTCTTGTTATGTGCTTGTTGTGTGCTTGTTGTGTGCTTGTTGTGTGCTTGTTATGTGCTTGTTGCGTGCTTGTTGTGCACTTGTTGTGATTTGTTGTGCGCTTTTTGTGTGCTTGTTGTGCACTTGTTGAGTGCTTGCTGTGTACTTGTTGTGCACTTGTTGAGTGCTTGTTGTGCGATTGTTGTGTGCTTGTTGTGCACTTGTTGAGTGTTTGTTGTGTACTTGTTGTGCACTTGTGTGCTTGTTGTGTGCTTGTTGTGTACTTGTTGTGCACTTGTTTTGCACTTGTGTGCTTGTTGTGTGCCTTGTTGAGTGTTTGTTGCGTACTTGTTGAGTGCTTGTTGTGTGCTTGTTGTGTGCTTGTTGTGTGATTTTTGTGCGCTTGTTGAGTGCTTGTTGCGTACTTGTTGTGCACTTTTTTGATTGTTTGTGGCATTGTTGTATGCTTGTTGTGTGCCTTGTTGAGTGCTTGTTGTGTACTTGTTGAGTGCTTTTTTTGTGCTTGTTATGTGCTTGTCGCGAGCTTGTTGTGCGCTTGTTGTGTGCCTTTTGTGTGCTTATTATGCGCTTGTTCTGTGCTTATTGTGCGCTTGTTATGTTCTTGTTTTGCACTTGTTGTGTTCTTGTTGTGCGCTTGTTGTGCACTTGTTGTGTGCTTATTGTGTGCTTGTTGTGCACTTGTTGAGTGCTTGTTGTGCGTTTGTTGTGTGCTTGTTGTGCACTTGTTGAATGTTTGTTGTGTACTTGTTGTGCACTTGTTGTGCACTTGTGTGCTTGTTGTGTGCTTGTTGTGTACTTGTTGTGCACTTGTTTTGCACTTGTGTGCTTGTTGTGTGCCTTGTTGAGTGTTGTTGCGTACTTGTTGAGTGCTTGTTGTGTGATTTTTGTACGCTTGTTGAGTGCTTGTTGCGTGCTTGTTGTGTGCTTGTTGAGTGCTTGTTGCGTACTTGTTGTGCACTTTTTTGATTGTTTGCGGCATTGTTGTATGCTTGTTGTGTGCCTTGTTGAGTGCTTGTTGCGTACTTGTTGAGTGCTTGTTGTGTGCTTGTTATGTGCTTGTTGCGAGCTTGTTGTGCTCTTGTTGAGTGCCTCTTGTGTGCTTATTATGCGCTTGTTCTGTGCTTGTTGTGTGCTTGTTGAGTGCTTGTTGCGTACTTGTTGTGCACTTGTTGAGTGCTTGTTGTGCGTTTGTTGAGTGCTTGTTGATTACTTGTTGTGCACTTGTTGAGTGCTTGTTGTGCGCTTGTTGAGTGCTTGTTGTGTACTTGTTGTGCACTTGTTGAGTGCTTGTTGCGTGCTTGTTGTGCGCTTATTGACTGCTTGTTGCCTGCTTGTTGTACCTTGTTCTGTTATTGTTTGTGGCATTGTTGTGTGCTTGTTGTGTTCTTGTTTTGCACTTGTGTGCTTGTAATGTGCTTGTTGTGCGTTTGTTGTGTGCTTGTTGAGTGCTTGTTTCGTGCCTGTTGTGTGCTTGTTGCGTGCCTGTTATGTGCGTGTTGTGTGCTTGTTATGTGATTGTTGAGTGCTTGTTGCATGCTTGTTGCGTGCTTGTTATGCGCTTGTTATGTGCTTGTTGTGCGCTTGTTATGTGCTTGTTGTGTGCTTGTTGTGCGCTTGTTGTGATTTGTTGTGCACTTGTTGTGATTTGTTGTCCGCTTGTTGTGTGCTTGTTGTGTGCTTGTTATGTGCTTGTTGCGTGCTTGTTGTGCACTTGTTGTGATTTGTTGTGCGCTTGTTGTGTGCTTGTTGTGCACTTGTTGAGTGCTTGCTGTGTACTTGTTGTGCACTTGTTTGACACTTGTGGGCTTGTTTTGTGCTTGTTGTGTGCTTGTTGTGAGCTTGTTGTGTGCTTGTTGAGTGCTTGTTGCGTACTTGTTGTGCACTTGTTGAGTGCTTGTTGTGCGTTTGTTGTGTGCTTGTTGTGCACTTGTTGAGTGTTTGTTGTGTACTTGTTGTGCACTTGTTGTGCACTTGTGTGCTTGTTGTGTGCCTTGTTGAGTGCTTGTTGCGTACTTGTTGAGTGCTTGTTGTGTGCTTGTTGTGTGATTTTTGTGCGCTTGTTGAGTGCTTGTTGCATGCTTGTTGTGTGCTTGTTGAGTGCTTGTTGCGTACTTGTTGTGCACTTTTTTGATTGTTTGTGGCATTGTTGTATGCTTGTTGTGTGCCTTGTTGAGTGCTTGTTGTGTACTTGTTGAGTGCTTTTTTTGTGCTTGTTATGTGCTTGTCGCGAGCTTGTTGTGCGCTTGTTGAGTGCCTGTTGTGTGCTTATTATGCGCTTGTTCTGTGCTTATTGTGCGCTTGTTATGTTCTTGTTTTGCACTTGTTGTGTTCTTGTTGTGCGCTTGTTGTGCACTTGTTGTGTGCTTGTTGTGTGCTTGTTGTGTACTCGTTGTGCACTTGTTTTGCACTTGTGTGCGTGTTGTGTGCCTTGTTGAGTGCTTGTTGCGTACTTGTTGTGCACTTGTTGTGTGCTTGTTGTGCGCTTGTTGTGAGCTTGTTGTGCACTTGTTGAGTGCTTGTTGTGCGCTTGTTGAGTGCTTGTTGTGTACTTGTTGTGCACTTGTTGAGTGCTTGTTGCGTGCTTGTTGTGCGCTTATTGACTGCTTGTTGCCTGCTTGTTGTACCTTGTTCTGTTATTGTTTGTGGCATTGTTGTGTGCTTGTTGTGTTCTTGTTTTGCACTTGTGTGCTTGTAATGTGCTTGTTGTGCGTTTGTTGTGTGCTTGTTGAGTGCTTGTTTCGTGCCTGTTGTGTGCTTGTTGCGTGCCTGTTATGTGCGTGTTGTGTGCTTGTTATGTGATTGTTGAGTGCTTGTTGCATGCTTGTTGCGTGCTTGTTATGCGCTTGTTCTGTGCTTGTTGTGCGCTTGTTATGTTCTTGTTTTGCACTTGTGTGCTTGTTGTGCACTTGTTGTGTGCTTGTTGTGCGCTTGTTGTGAGCTTGTTGTGCGCTTGTTGAGTGCCTTTTGCGTGCTTATTATGCGCTTGTTCTGTGCTTGTTGTGCGCTTGTTATGTTCTTGTTTTGCACTTGTTGTGTTCTTGTTGTGAGCTTGTTGTGTGCTTGTTGTGCACTTGTTGTATGCTTGTTGTGCGCTTGTTGCGAGCTTGTTGTGTGATTCTTTGTGGGATTGTTGCGTCCTTGTTGTGTGCTTGTTGTGCGCTTGTTGAATGCTTGTTGCGTCCTTTTTGTGCGCTTGTTGTGTGCTTGTTGTGCCTTGTTGTGTGATTGTTTGTGGGATTGTTGTGCACTTGTTGTGTGCTTGTTGAGTGCTTGTTGCATGCTTGTTGTGCACTTGCTGTGTGCTTGTTTTGCACTTGTTGTGCCTTTTTGTGTGATTGTTTGTGGGATTGTTGTGCGCGTGTTGTGTGCTTGTTTTGCAGTTGTTGTGCCTTGTTGTGTGATTGTTTGTGGGATTGTTCTGCACTTGTTTTGTGCTTGTTGTGCGCTTGTTGAGTGCTTGTTGCGTGCTTGTAATGCCCTTGTTGTGTGCTTGTTTTGCAGTTGTTGTGTGCTTTTTGCAAACTTGTATGTGAATGGTGAAGTTAACAAACAAAACCACCGCTATTGGTCTGACACTAACCCACATTGGATAGATCCCTCCAAGACTGTTGGAACAAAACAAGTGATGGTATGGTGTGGTATATGGGGTACAAAGATAGTGGGGCCATTCTTCATCAATGGAAACCTAAAGGCCACTGGATATTTGAAATTGCTACATGATGATGTGTTTCCCTCTTTATGCACTGAAGCTGGCACGTTCCCTGAGTTTTTCCAGCAAGATGGTGCACCACCACATTATGGGTGTCAGGTCCGAGCATTCCTAGATGAACAGTTTCCTGGAAAGTGGATTGGTTGTCGTGGGCCAGTTGAATGGACCCCAAGGTCTCCCGGTCTGACCCCCTTAGACTTTTATCTTTGGGGTCATCTGTGGTCAATTGTCTATGGTGTGAAGATACGAGATGTGTGCAGCACCTGAAACTACAGATACTGGAAGCCTGTGCTGGCATTTCTCGTGCGGTGTTGCTATCAGTGTGTGAAGAGTAGGGGAAGAGGGTTGCATTGACAATCCAACACAATGGGCAGCACATTGAACACATTTTATAAGTGGTCAGAAACTTGTAAATAACTCATGAAAGAATAAAGTTACGTTAACACCAAGCACACCATTGTTTTTCTTGTGAAATTACTAATAAGTTTGATGTGTCACATGACCCTCTTCCTATTGAAAAAACAAATGGCCACCATGGTCACCACCCATCTTGAAAAGTTTGCCCCCTCACATATACTAATGTCCCACAAAAAGGACGTTAATATCACCAACCATTCCCATTTTATTAAGGTGTATCCATTTAATGGCCCACACTGTAAATCAGGTAGGTCACATGATTTAAAGAGGAAAACAAATACATTAGAAAGGGTTCATCAGATTTAGTTCATATTTATAGAAATTACCTTACTTTCCTATTACTTGTAAAGTTTCAGAGATGTTGTTTTCTGTGTGTAAAAGATCTGTTTATGGAAGAAGCTACAACATGTATGTTCTCAACCCACAGTTTTATTTGCTAATTCTAAGAAGAAAATTTTGGATGAGCATTTTCAAATTAAAGCGGTACAAAAATTCAGTCCTCTGTTTTTTCTGTCCTTCAGAAGAGAATATTAGAGATGGAACTTGTGTCCACTCAGACAAGTCGCCCTTTAGGTCCGTTTGTTTAGTACCAGATGACGGTATCATGAAGGCAGCAAAGGAATAAAAGACGCATGATGATAGTGACCTTTGACCCTTTGTTGCTCGTGGTGTGGTTTACCATGGACAGCTGCCATGAACATTAGTCTGTTCAAAGTTTAAACTTCAGCACAGACGTTCTGACTAAATGGTGTTTTATTGTCAGCTGGTAAAATTGTTAACTGTTGATCTACCAGCCGGTAGAAGTAAGTAAGCTGCTGAATATTTCTAATATATTTTTGAATATTGAAGTTCTTCAACTTGTAGTCTGTCGTTAGCTAAAAAAAATTCTGTTTGTACTGCTAAAATGAGACTGTGATTATTAGAGTAAAGACTGTGAGTTGTTCTTATGGAGAAGATACTCAGAAGTTAAATGTCAGCAGAGTGCAGGCAGTTAGTTTTACTATAATTATTTCTATCACTTTGCATCTTGTGTTTAATCTGACTGGCACTTTATTGTCTTGAATCCTTTTCTGTTGCTCGTCTCTGAAACCTTGATCAAGGAATGTTTTGCTCTCAGATTATTCTCATGGACACAATAACAGTTTGATTTTGTTTATCACTGAATAACACTAACATTCTTATCCACAGACACTCAGTTTAACAACACAACTATCAACACTACACTATCAACACTAAAATGCTGCTAATGTGATCATTTATTACCATCTTTTTTTAAAGAGGTAATTTCATACAAATTTCAGGACTTTGTGGTTATTTCTTCAGTAATATGAAACATTTTATATCTAAAAAATGTTAGGAAACACTGATTAACAGACTTTTCAATCTGTCTGCATTAAAATTCATCAGGCTTCAGCTCGTTTCGTCAGACTTCGGGCAGCAACTTATTAAAATTTATTATGCTAATTGACTGAACTCTGAATGTGTCACGGGCTCTGTCAGTTTGTTGACCCACATGCTGGACTCAGACTCAGACACAGTTCTCCGGTGAAAAAGTGAACAGGTTTATTTACACGTGAACAAGTGACATTATATGTACAGTGAAAATGTGCTCGGTGATCTGGTGCGTCAGGTGGTTCTCGGGACTGCAAGGGGAGATGAGAGTTAGTGAAGGAGCCGGTAGATATATACAGAGGATATTGCAGGGGAGGGGAGATGAAACGACTCACAGGAGTTTGAAGCAGGTAACTCTCGGGAGGAGGACAGGTCCAGTGCGGTGCTGTGCAGGGAGGTGGTAAGTCCAGGTCGGGTGAGATCGCTGGAGGGAGGTAGACAGGGCTCAGGGAGATCAGACGCTGGACACAGAAGGATCCTCGGAACACAAGGAGCAGGGTGACGAAAATCCTGAAGACGACAGGTTAAACGAACACAGGGAAAAACTCTCTCAGAAAAGCACAATAAGAAACTCGGAAAAATCACTAGGAATGAATCACTAGGATGGCACATAGAAGCTACCATGTAGGTTAACAACCAGGCGCTGAGTGAACGTCTGCTTCATCCTTAAGTAGCACCCTGCTCCTCATCAGCTCTGATCTCCGCCAGGTGTAATCAATCTACCTCGCGCTCCAGCTCTTCTCTGAAAGTAGATGACTCACCCGACACAGAAAATGCACAGCACACAAAACACTGATCCTGACATTACCTCCCCCTCAACGACCGCCACCTGGCGGTATGGCGCGAGACACCTCAAAATCCCTGATGAGTTGGGGATCGTGGATGAAGGAGGCCGGCACCCAGGAACGATCCTCAGGCCCGTAGCCCTCCCAGGCTACCAGGAACTGCCGGCCTCTGCCTCGCTTCCGCACATCCAGCAGGCGGTCCACCGTGTAGACGAGCTGTCCATCGACAACACGGGCGGGAGGGGGGGTAGCGGACGGAGGACACAAGGGACTTGAAACAAGAGGTTTGATTAGTGATACATGAAAAACGGGGTGGATCCGCATAGAAGCGGGCAGGCGGAGTTTGACCTTGGAAGGACCGGGGACAGACAGGATCTCAAAAGGGCCAATGTAACGGGGAGCCAGTTTCTTATGGGTGTGTTTGAGATGGATGTCACGGGTAGAAAGCCATACCTGTTGCCCGACGGNTAACCACGGATGGCCCAGCACCACCGGAACCTGCGTGGAGGGAAAAACCAGAAATGAGATATTCTCACGGTGGTTACCTGAGATTACCACCTCCAGCTCGCAGGTCCGGTGGGTGATGGTGGTGAGGGAACGGCCATCCAGGGCAGCCACTCGGACGGGGGTCTGAAGTTTGTGCACTGGAAGCTTGAGTTGTCGAGTGAGAGCTGCGTCCAAAAAGTTCTGCTCACACCCCGAGTCCACAAGAGCCAGAGTCTGAAAAGAGTCACCGTTAAACAACAAAGTCACTGAAAAAGTCAGGCGGGAGGGTTTTTCCTTCGAGGTGACCGTCAGACCTCCCGGAAGTTCTGACGGTCGCGGACGTTTAAACGCATGGGGCACGCAGCGATAAAGTGCCCTGCTGTCCCGCAGTATAAGCACTCGCGTGCCTCCATGCGTCGTTGTCTTTCGGTGGGAGAAAGCCGCGCGTTCCCCAGCTGCATCGGTTCATCTCCGGACTGATCCGCTGCAGCCCTGGGTGAGAGCGCTGCTTCCGACCTCCTAGATGCCGCTCTAGGTGGCGAGCGCGCCCGCAGCTCCTCCCAGTAGTATCCAGACATCTGATGATCGATCCTGATGGCGAGGGTGATCAGATCCTCCAGTGTCTGGGGTTCGTCTCGGTGGATAAGCTGCTCCCGAATCTGCCGACTTAACGCGCCCACAAACGCTCCCTTGAGCGCCGGCGTATTCCAGCCAGACTCAGCAGCCAATGTACGAAAGTCTACAGAGAAATCGGCCACTGACCTCTTTCCCTGTTTAATATGGCGGAGTTGATGGGTGATCTCGGACTCGGATTTCCTGTAGGTGAAGGTCCGCTCAAAGTCTTTTATGAAAGCCTCCATGGACGTGCGTTGAATGAGGGAATAGCTGTATTTAGCCTCCGCCCATCGGAGCGCACGTCCCCTTAGAAGGCCGATGATGTGAGCAATCTTGGAGGCGTCATCTGGAAAAGACTGAGGGGACCGGCAAAAAATCAAAGAGCACTGAAGCAGAAAACCTGATCCTTTACCTGACTCTCCGGCGTAAGCTTCAGGGTTGGGCAGAGTCACATTGCGCACGGGAGCGCACGCCGCCGGAGTCGGAGGATCAGGCTCTGGTGGTGCTGACGCAGGCTGTGGAGGAGGCTGAGAAAGAGCAGACAGTTGTAATTGCATGCTTTGCAGCAGTCCGGCAATGTCCTCTAACCTCTGGTGGTTAAACTGCTGTCGCTCACTCAAGGAGTTCAGAACAGCCTCGTGTCTCGCTAGGAGGTCCTGCATTCCAGTCAGCAGTGGTCTGGCTGAGTCCGCTGGGTCTGACTGGCCTGGTTGTTCGAATGGCTAACAAACTAGCCTATGAGAGCAGGTATACTGTTTCCTGCCCTGCTCCGCATGGTAACATCAGACGTTCTCCTGTATCCTGTTTGTTACGTGTTTATGCTAACAGCTTTTAGCCAGCAGCATGCTAGGCGTGGTTTCAACTGCGGGAGCTGATAAATACTAACAAACAAAGGAGTTGTGATGTAACAGATACAGGTCGTTAGAACTCGGGTGTTATCACCACCTGCGTAGTTTGAGAGATTAAAACTGAAAGAGAAGTTGTTGACCTGTCTTCACACCCACTATGAAGGTAAGAACACCTGTGGAGCTAAAATATTCAACAGAATCCTCAGAAAAACAGTTTTTAATGGAAGGGATTCTTTAAGGTAAAATTCCATGTGTGTATATGATTCTGTTGTTGTAATTTTGACGTTGATGGTAAAACATTGTGTCCCTTTTTGTGCCTCTTTGCGTCGCTGTTTGCTGCATGTCATTTTGACACAACGCATAGCAAGAGAGCATGTGTGTCATACCATTAGTCACTTGACATCCAATCCAGTAATATATATCAATGGTTAGCCAGTGGTGGTTTATGTGCATATTACATGAAAGTTAGCCAGTAACTGTGAGTCCAGTCATTTTTTATTTTACTTCCTATAATAATCCTTTTCAGGACGTTAAGTCATGTCCTGTTTCCAATTGGATTGTTTGTTTGTGTATGAAATCACATGACTGCTGTTGGTTGCATGTGTAACTGCATGTAAAATGTCAAAATGATTTTTATTAAGTTGACGGCAGTAGTGAGCTGATGCTTCTGTAACCATGGAGATGCAACAATCCCACCAGGAATCGAACAAGTCTGTTTACATGTTGGTGTTGGGACAGTAAATAAACAATTTAAATAATAAATAAAGAAATAAACAATGCCTTAACAATACTTACTTTTTACATCTAAGTCATGGAAGTAAAATGTAACAGGAAGTAAAAAGTGTTGGGGTCTTAAAATAAAATCCCATGGGTGAAGATACTGGACCAGATGCCTTAGTCAGCTCAATTCATACTTCCCTTCTTGGAAACTCAGTGGGCCCCAGTGGAGCCAGCCTGCCTCTGGGGTTCAGGCAGATTGGGACTGTCTGGTCCTGGGGTGCTGCCAGCTTTCCTGGTGTGGGTGTGGCTTACCTCACTTTGGTGGGGTCCGTGTGGGGCTCCTGACCAGCTACTTGGGTTCTCTGATGGCTCAGACTGCCTCTGGCTCTGACGGCTGGTCTAAGGGTGGATGGGAGCCCCTAACCTGCTCTCTTTCCTGGCCCGCCTCTCGGAGGGGCTCCATCACGAGCCCCCTTGTACTTACAGCTGTGCGGGGTGTTGGGGTGCAGGTCTGTGTCTTCCACGCTGATGGGGGGGGGGACTCTGGCCTAGTCAGGGGGAGGTTGACTCATATGGACTAATGTTGTAAGCAGAAAGGTTTTAAACTATAAACTATAGACTGGATCTTCAGAACTGATCTAAAATATAGAAAATAAAGACAAACTTAGTGAGACTGTGTCCAAACACTAGACGAGTACTTCATCTCTTTTATACTGATGGGAATCCCCGTTGGACACGGTTTGAGCTCCTGCACAGGGACTTTGTGGTTAGTCCTTAAGCAGATGATTTTGGTGGGATGACATTAAAAGGCCTAGTTTCTGAATGAGGTCATTGTTTCACTCAGGTCACTTTAACATGACCTGCACAAAACACATATTGACCAGTGATTGATTTGGATAGACTTATAATAGGGATTGGACCATTATTTGGCACATGTATCATTATAAAGGTAAAGAATAAGTTTTTCTGTCTAACCTTCAAGGATTTGTTAACCAGAAGATAAAGTTTGCCTCACCCTGTGCTTAATTAATAAAAATCCCAAAATCCAAACAAATAACAATAAGAGAAAAGCTAAAAGTCCCAGAGACAGAGGATGTGACTCACAGCTACACTACCAGCTGCTGTATCTTTTATTCTGGCACTGATTAACCTGCTGCAGTGCTGCTTGCACACGTTCAATCACATACAATTATTTTTCTTTTTAATTTCTCTCACTGGAACATTTAATCTTTATTGAAATGGACAGATAAGAAATACAGTACAGGGATTCTGTTGACCTTCGATGTAATCAGTAAACAGTTGTGTCATTTCACCTGATGCATCAGACTTGTGTGGACAGTTAAGGACCTGAAGTATTAAAGTCTGTGGGAACATTTGAGATTTCTTAGTATTGACTCTCTAGATATTTGCAGCACCTGATTTATGATGTTACAGCTGGTATTTAATGAAGAGTTGCTCAGTGAGTTACTATGTAGCAATCTAAACATTTGTTTATCTGACAATAGAACAAATAGAACCGAATGAACCTTATACAGTATATTTGGATAAAGTTTTCTTTATACTGAAGTTTATTAGTTCTAGAAACTCTTTTTTTCAGTCAGTACGATTTTTATAGATAAAACATTTTAAAGAATTTTACAGATGACACAAACAATTTTTTTTAATTTACACAAAATCCCCATTTCTATTTTACAGGGTTTGAAGTCACTGGATCAGTTCTTGCAGTGGTGAATAATTTTAACTGGTTTTCTTTTTGTCAAATCTCACCTGCACGTGCAGCAGCTGCAAGATCTCCTTTTGCCCTCTGACTCATTCAGCAAAGAACACGTCCCATATCTTCTGTTGTCATGTGGTTTCTTCTGTGACCTTGAATAACGGCTGTGCTGCTCAGGAGAAGCATCCCATCTAAGTACTAATCAAATCATGTGCAGTCATGACAAAATGATGCCAAAACACTGGGAGAAGAACGTGTCTTGTTTTGTCTGGTTTTTTAAGACACAAAAGGCATTTTTTCACCATCATAATGGAATTACAAAATAATCAAACCTCTACACAGAATTCTTCACTCAACTTTCTGATTTGAGGAACACAAACCTACATCATAAATCAATTAAACTCAAATTATAAAGTACAAATATTTGATCTTGCAGTAGACCAGTGACAATGTCACGAGTAAATAATGATAAATTTAGGTCACACCTCAGTATAAAGAACAGAAGTTAGACTAAGTTGTAGATTTCACTCTGAATACTGAAGCACTTTATTGTCCTTTGAGAAACAAACCTGAGACTGTTACATCAGTATATCCAACGTTTTAAAATGTAGATATTAACAATCATATTACTATAACTTTTTAGAAGTTAGAAACTCACTTATTTGAGCTACTGTTCATTAATTCAATTATTAATAAAGCTTGATCATGTCTGAAGCTAAACAGCAGGTCTCATCCTGGACCCACCTGTGGTCCTCTGATCCGATCATAGTCATCCACATATATGTAGAAGTGGAGAGAGGAGAGATTTAAAGGTGTATAAATGTATAGATTTAAAGAATCGGAATCGTGTTTATTGGCCAAGTATGTGAGAGAACACATACAAGGAATTTGTTTCTGGCCGATGATGTCTCTCAAGCACAGCAGTACAAAAACACAACACTATATAACAACACAGTAAACAATATAATAAACAACATAATAAAAGACAGACTGCAGATGTATAGGTGTATAAAGATGTATGGGTGTATAAATGAATAGAATAGAATAGAATAGAATAGAATAGAATAGAATAGAATAGAACAGAACAATCCTTTATTGCCCCTCGAGGGGAAATCTGGTCATAACAGCAGCATCGGATATATATAAACAAAGAAACAGGTATACAAACCGAACACAGAACATAACGGAACACACACAATGTTTACAATGAAAGAAGAAAAAATAATAAAAAAGTATCTACAACATTTTACCAAAGTTATAAAACAGAGTACTGTACCATTCTTAGAGTAGTTATAATATGGATATAATTGTAATTGAAAAATTACAGATTGTAAATGGTAAGTGTCCTGTATTTGTAAAGCGCTTTTCTAGTCATTCAAACCACTCAAAGCGCATTGTGCATTGAACTGTGCATGAAAAAAATAAACATGAAGCTTCCAATAATTTATTATGTACAGTCTGTTGTAAATAAATGTTCAAGTTACAGCAGTATTGGTGATGGGTTAGTTCTGATGTAAACCTTTATGTTTGTTGGGAGCTGTTCTGATTATATAGTCTAACAGCTGCAGGGAGGAAGGACCTGCAGAAACTCTCCTTCATGCATCTAGGATGCAGCAGTCTGTCAATGAAGGAGTTCTGCAGTTCAGTAAAATTTCTAGCACCGTTTTTTTTTGCCATTCACCCATTCACACGGGAGAGGGTAGGGGCTAACACTCAGACAACCCGATACGCAGATTGGGGGGCAACATGGGGTTCAGTGTCTTGCCCAAGGACACTTTGACATGTGGCGGTGGAAGCCGGGATCGATCCATCAACCTTCAAGTTGGAGGACAACCGCTCTAACCACTGAGCCACAGTCGCCCCAACTACGTACTGCCATGATACAACTTCGTATGGGCTCTCCAACAGCCTCAGATGGTCGGCTGGAGTCACGCTCTATTTTCTAACTTTCCAACGGTTGCGCCGGATGACACACGTCTGTGATTGGTCAGCCAAAGAACCCAACAACATTTCCAGCACTACGTAAGTTCCCTTTAAAATTGTAAACAGCGCGAGTGTTGACAGTCTTGAAGACATGGAGCCGATCGAGGAGTGTCTCGCAGAAGAAGTGAGGAAGTACAATCATTTGTACAACTCCTCTCTGAAAGAGTACAGAGATGCACAACTCAGCTTCAACTCCTGGAAGGAGATCACTGGAACCTTGGAGTTGGAGGTTGGGGAGTGCGACGCAATGGAGGAAAATTAGGGAAAATTTTGTCTGTATTAAAAAAAGTCTGAAGGGCAACAGTGGCAATGCCGGTGGCCAAAAAGTCCCTGCTTTTTATTTATTTCTTTCGTGGTTGGAACCACACATAAAAAGAAAAAGTAAGGAACGTGCTTCCTGCTGTCCTGGTGGAGAATTTCTTTGCAACAGGGTCGGGGTAGTATGAACAGAAACTGGCTCCGTCAGTACGCCACCGTGTGGGAGCACATTTGCCTTTGTGTAAGCATGAATCTAGCCTTACTTAAGTTGCTGAAAGGGACAATATGGTCGTTGGTGTAGCGTGATGTTTGTTGGAGTCCTCAAAACCGGGAGTGGGTGTGATGGCTCGGAGCTGAGAACTGTGAAGGCCCAAGATGAAAGACAGGCAGTCACTGAAGATGGGGCAGATTGCAGCGGGGGGACAATGCTAGGGGAAGGGTGGATGGCTGGTCAAATCCATTAAAATATTCATTCACCCACCCCAGGTCTCCTGCAGCCTGGGGAGTTGGTTTTTGTCCTGAGATTGCCTTCAGGCTGTTCCAAACCACTCTGATGTTGTCCTGCTGCAGCTGCTCCTCCATCTTCTTATGATAATCATCTTTCCCTTGCATGATCTTCCACCTCAGTTTCATCCACCTGATGGTCTTTTTCCCACTTGGTGTTACACTTATAAATTTTGGGTTTCTTGGTATCAGGTACCATTGAGTACAGTTTTGTCTTTATTTCATCCTGGTGGCTTGTTTGATGTGATGTTTCCTCTAACAAACTGTTTGTTTCCCCTCTTTTTACTGCAGGATTTGAAGGTAGAAGAATATACAGTAGCGCAAACAACTGTCTTATCATATTCATCCATATATATATCATCTTCCACATGGCTTCCTCTCCAGGGCTTAGTGCTGACCCGTTACCCATGCTTCAGCTCCAGGAGGTGAACTCCAATAAGGCTTCAGAGAGGCCAGTCTCTCCAGGAATTCTTCCCAACATGTATAGTCCTCCTTTGGGGATAGACAGCCATGCTGTTTGCATTCCCTCCCCATACGCAGACGGTAGTAACGACTACAGTCATGGACACGGGCCTTTGACTCTCTATGGCCCATCTGTGCTGAGCTACAACAGGTCACCTATCGCAGACAGTCCATCTTCTATGTGTCCCCCTTTAAGCCCTTATGCCTTCTGGCCTTCAGACAGTCACCACAACCTACCCTCTCTTACTCTGCACTGCACCCAGCCTCTCGTCTACAACGAACCCAGTCCACATGCACCCTGGCTCAATCCCAAAGGCCACACTATCAACCCCAACAGGTTGGACCACGATTAGTTTTTTGTAACTATAGATTTTTTTTTCTGTCACAATATTTTATGCACTACAAGTAACAAAAAAGAATGAAGTAGCTTTTATCCACATTCATCAGGCAAAGTGTTGTAACCTAAAAAGTCTAAGCAGTTTTTCTTTACACTCAGTATGAAGGATCTTCTTGGCTTCTGCAACAGTTTGTCAGTTTGTCCAACTAATGTTGAATTTCCTAGTTTACACTTAAATTGTGAAATTAGATGTTATCTTTGTGAGTAGCAGAGAATCACTATGAAGTTCTATTTTTTAAATTGATATACCCATTTAAAGCAGGAATACAGTCTCTTATACAAATTACACCTCCCTGACTGTGGTTGTGATGACATTTTGAACAATGTAGCATCTTTTGAAGGACCAATGAGCAATGAATGACAGGAAAAAATTCCTGATGTCAAGTTGTCCCTTTCACAGACTCTGTTTCTTCTTTCAGCTCCATCATCAACTGTAACAAGCTACTAGGGAAGAAATCTGAAGAAGGTCTGGAAGGAGTAAAATCCTCCTCATGTTCCTCTGGAGGGAAAGCAGACATGCACTTCTGTGCTGTGTGTCACGACTATGCGTCCGGGTACCACTATGGTGTATGGTCATGTGAGGGTTGCAAAGCCTTTTTCAAAAGAAGTATCCAAGGTATTGTTTCTTTGTTTTTCCCTGTCTGAGAGCATCTCTCTCTTCATCAATCAGATACAAAAACATCTTCATCATATCTTTTCTTTCTTTTTTCACCAGGGCACAATGATTATATTTGCCCTGCTACAAATCAATGCACTATTGACAAGAACCGACGTAAAAGCTGCCAGGCATGCCGACTACGTAAATGCTATGAAGTGGGCATGATGAAGTGTGGTAAGCTGTTTTATTGTAAGATTTGGTTAGTACAGAATTAATGCACAGACATTACGGGAGTAAAAGTATTTTTTAGACTTTATTAACTTTCAGAATTATTTTATTGCAGCTTAAGAAGTTTACCTCTTTTTCTTCTATTTTGTCAACAAGGCTAAAGCTAAAGACACATGTTAGTGTTGGTCTTACTACACACGTCAAGTATCTGCTGTGGCAAAAAAACCAAGCACTTTCTAGTATTTTGAGACTTTATGAGTAAACATCACTTATTTGGTCATCTTGTTTTAACTAAAAATATGAATTATTTATCTTCTAGTAGCAGCAGAACAACTCAGAGAGTTTAAAGCTATCGGTCAGCAGGGTCTAATGTTACTTTGTTAGTGTTTCTACATAACATATCCAACTAAAAAAATAATACACACTACAGTCTATATCAGCAGATGAAATATTTAAACCATTTAGATTTTACCATGATACACAGTCTAACACAGCTGGGTAAAATGATTCCAATAAAATCTTATTATCAACATTCAGACAGTTTGTGTAAAAACATGACAATAAGGGCCTTTATCAACATTCCCAGTAAAGAGCACAAAATTGCGTGCGCCGCAAAGGTTTTGTGCCAAGGGCGTGTTCCTGATTTGAGGGTGATCTACTTAGACTGATTGCGCAATTGATAACCGGTGCAAAAAGCAATATTTAAATGAGGAGTTTGCTGACGCTATTCTCTTGCGGGCGCAAGAGAGGCGCAAAGATAAAATTAATTTTGAGCCATTGGAGCTTCAAATATGAAGGAAGAGGCAAAAAATATATTGTTGAGCTGCAGCAAAGAGGCTCCACTCTGTGATGTTGTGTAACATACAGCAAACAACAGCGATCAGAGCGACCTGGTGAGTAAAGTCCCCCCCCAGCAGTCGGGTTGAATACAGGTGTTAGGAGGGAGGGGTAAAGGGGGTCTGTGTCATCACCTTATGAATAAATCACGAGCTGCTATTAAATTCATAAACGTGTGAAATGATATTTACAGCACAAATAACGTAACACACTAACCCAAGAGCTGCAATCTCCATATTCACCATCTCTCAACCTGGTAAATATAACACTGTTCCTCAGTATAAAACAATCATGAGTCTGGATAATTTACCACAACGTTTGCATCACAAGTGTTTGGAAAATTAATGTATCTGCTGGCGTAACACTGCATTCAAAACCTGTGACACACACTAGACCATCTACCCTGGGAGACGCAGCACTAACTGTCACAGTGTGCTGGAATAATCCAGACATCTGTCTGTGTCTTCACGCAACAATAACTACAGCCATTTTTGCGCCAAGTTAAGACGCTTTTCAAAGGCGGTAAAAATATGTGCAAAATTTGAAGCTGCAAACAATTTCAGGTTTGATAAATCACACTGCGCCTGGAACACCCACCTTTTTACATGTTGTCCTCCCAATATTTTGCGCATTCTGACAGAAACGCCCACGTTGCATATTAATTAAGGGGAAAAGCGCCTAAAATGACTTTGCACATCTAGCAGCGGGTTTAACAGGTGCAGTTTTACCTGCGCACCTGCTGCTTGTTTTTGCAGCCGCCGAGTGGTTTGCGTCTGTTTTAACAACCACAAACCTTTAATAAATCAGGCCCCATGTTGATTTCTTGTAAACTGTCATGTTTTAACAGTTTGTTTGAACTCCAAGTGTGACCCAAACTCCAAACACACACAGAAACCAGGGAATCAGGTGCAGTGATTTTAATATGTACAGTGCTCAGGTGAATATACAACAATGAGGAATGTACAAGGCTCCTGGAGGGAGAACTGGAACGGAGGCAGGGCACAGGCAGAGTCCTGGCAGTGGAGGAGAGACAGGTTAGATATAGATCCTTCCAACGTACAGGTGATAAGCTGCGGTGTGCTGGGAATGTGCTCTTTAAACTCACGGAGGTAAAGGTGCTGGTGACGTTTGAGGAGGGGTCCAGGGAACCAGCAGTGGTGGTGGTGATCCAGAGGCAGAGGGTGTGAGGCGAGGTCCAGTGTGAGTAGATGAATCCACAGGAGAGGTTGAGGCAGGGGTGACAGCAGACGGCTGTTCCAGGGCAGGTTTGGATTCCAGAGGGGACCAGAGACAGACAGGGAAGCCAGGCAGGGGAGATGGTCGTGGGACACACGACTTCAGGAACCCGTGGCAAGAGAGTCCTCCTGACGGCGTGGCAGACGGCCAGCGCAGAGGCACTCAATCCTGGAGGAGCGCTCCAGGTAACGGGACTGAGAGAAGGGAAGGAGAAGGCAGGTTAAACACACGTACTAATAATAACTTTCAGCACACTAGTTCAGCACACTAGTTCAGCACACTAGTTCAGCACACTAGTTCAGCACACTAGTTCAGGCCACACGTTACCACGTGAAGTAGTGGAACAAACTGGCGTCTGTCTCTGGTTCCTCCTCTGCTTAAATACCCAGCTCTCCTGAGCTGGGTAACGAGCCACACCTGCAGCCACTAATCAGCTGCTGCCACGCCCTGCAATGACAATCCTGACATAAACAAAGCATTACTAGACTGCAACTTTCTTTAATGACAAGACTGTGAACTGTGCAGCTTGGAATTGTTTTTGACCTCAACAACCAATGTGTTCACATCCATGATACAGTATTGATGTAGGACATTTCTGCTCTAACAATACGAATGATGGATACATGATTCTGCTGTGCACCAGCGTTCATCCCTCACTTTGTGGATGGATGTTGTAGGAAGTAGCACATTTAAATGTTGAGGTAAAGCGTTTTAAGCTGGTCTCGGATGATATGAGGGAAACAGAGCTATCAAGTCCTCTGTGTCTCCTTGCTACTTTACAGCTAATGCTAATGTCAGCTAACTTTTGAGCCTGCTGTGGTCGTCTAGCTAAGGTGCCTTTATTCTTTAAACTTATGGCTAGCTTGTCAAATGTCTCTCAGTGTTGTAAACAAGAGTTCTGAGTGCACTTATAAATGACTGGAATGTTAACATGAGGCTTTTAAACAACTGCCAACTGATAAGACACAACTTCCTTTAAAACAACTCTACACAATAAGAGCGCTGGCAGAATGAAATGTGCGTTTATCATCGCAAAACGATAATAAATAATTCATGACATTTGAAGCTCAGTGACATAATGTGAAGCTCCTTGTACTGTCCACACTGACATGTAGGTGTCTCATCTAGACAGGAAGCTAAACTTTTGACTCAAAGACAAGACGTGTCCTTCTGAAGTGGTGGCTTTAATGTACAGCCTGAGTACAAAAATAGTGAAACTGTACAAAATAGACAAATAAACCAATTAGCATAACACACACCTGTGTAACTTACAATGTATTAAACATTTTCATCATATTTGTCTCAAGTCTGCAACTTTACTAATTTACTTTACTTTACTAATATAAAGAGTCTGGACGTCATCCTCGACGGTACTTTATCTGATCACACCCACATCAATAACACAATTCAGACTGCATACTTCCACCAGCGTAATATCAACCGCCTTCGCCCCTCCCTCTCTCCTCACTCCGCTGTCGTCCTGGTCAACTGCTGTCCTGGTCCACAGTCGTCCTGGTCAACTGCTGTCCTGGTCCACAACCTCATCCCTTCACACCTTGATTACTGTAACTCCCTTCTTTTTGGTCTTCCACACAAATCTCAAAATAAACTCTAACTTGTCAAGAACTATGCTGTCAGATCATTAATAGAACTTTCTCCTCTGACCATATCACTTCTGTTCTATAACAAATTCACTGGCTCCCCATAAAGTTCAGAACCATCTTTCAAATCTATCTTTTTACCTTTAAAGCCATACACTAACTCGCTCCTTCATACCTTTCTGCTCTGATTCACACTGCCGTATATTGTATGTATGTATTCTCCTGTGTGACGTTGGCTGACCAGGGGTCTCATTTATAAAGCTTATGCACAAAACAGGGTCGGAAAACTGCGTAACCTTTGGGATTTATAAAAAAAAAATGTAGCGGAAAAATGTGTGCAACTTTAAGTTGACTAAGAACCTGGCTTACGCACATTTTGTGCAGTGCGGCTGCTGAAAAGGATAAAATTATTAATTACAGCAGCATTATCCATTGTACCACTTCGTGCGCAGAACCCCCCCCCCCACACACACACACACAGCGCCCACCCTGACATGTGGAATATCAGCTGGGGGACAGATTGAGACAGAATGTCATGCGTCCTTTATAGGACCAACACAGAAAGCATGATGTTTTTATTTTTTACCAATTCTTTAAGTGTGCCTGAAATTTCAGTCAGGACATGTTTTGTGCAATTCTTCTTGCACTGCTGAGATCCTAACAGCCAGTGTTAATTTTGGCAAGAATTTTTAATTTAGTTTTAGTCATAGTCTTTTGACTAAAATTCTCTTCAATTTTAGTCACTAAACTAGTTTTAATTGTAGTCTAATTTTAGTCGACGAAAATAAGTCTATTTTCTGAAGTATTAATTTAACAACTGTAATATAGTACATGGACATTTTCTTACCATTCCACACTTCATCTGGTGTTTTACCGGGAGCATCTCAAACAACTACAGAAGCCTCTGCTCACCGCTCAATAAGCCGAGCTCTGATTGGCCCCAGCTGTTAGCTTTTTGTCTGATTCCTCTCTGCATCTTTCTTTTCCTCTGACTGGATTTCGTCGCTGTCTATTTTCGTCTAGTCTTTTATTTGTCAACGAAAATCAAGATAATTTTAGTCATAATAATCGTCTCAAGTAGGGTCTATTTTAGTTTTCGTTTAGTTTTCGTCCACAAAAATATATTCGTGACTAAAATTATGACGATAGATTTTAGTTAACGAAATTAACACTGCTAACAGCGAGCTGTGGGGTATCAGAGGTGCCAGGGGGCTCCACCAGTGGCAGACACTCTGGCGGTGGGAAGCCATCTTATTTTTTTTTGCTTCCACCTTCAAATCTGACCTTTTTTTATTAATATCCACCACAGATCTCTCTGAAGAACTCACATCATTGACGGTTTCAGCAACGCTGTGCCACGCTGTGGATTTTCTCTTATTTGTTATGCCACTGCTGTGACCTCCAAAAAACACTTCCTTTCATTTTTCCACCCACAAGAACCTCAATTTCTGCTGCAGTGAAGTTGCGCTTCCTTGATCTTCCTTGATCTGCGGTCGTCATCTTATTGGTGGAATGCTGTCATGAGGTCGGGTCATGTATATGCACAAGGCACTTTACATTGACCATTTACAGCAGAAAGTGGGCGTGTTGAGGGCGGGATGTGATCCAGAAACACCTGAGCACATTTCTAGGTAAAGTGTGATTTATAAAGCGGAGATTAAGTGCAGCTGTGCGTACGCCATGTTTTATAGGTCCCAAACTTACTTGGTGTAAGTAGATTTTTTTTGCTGAGCTTAAGTACGATTTTAGTAAAGATTCTACGTAAAGTTTTATAAATGAGACCCCTAATCAGCTGGTGCCGGGCACACAAGCCTTGGCTGCCTCGGAGAGTGATGGTCAAGCTGTTTTCTGTATCTCTATGTAATTTCCCCCATGGGACAATAAAGGCATATCCAATCAAATTATTATTATTATTATCATTATTATTATTAAATAAAATGTTAAATGCCATTTTAAATTTTGCCTGAGCTCACCTTGGTGTTGTTATCTAACAGGTGTGAGGCGTGAACGGTGCAGCTATCGAGGAGCTCGACTTCGTCGAGGAGGACTCCATCCTCGGGATACATCAGGCAGGGGTTTGGTAAGGATAGGGATTGGTTCTCGGGTGCAGCGCCTTTCCCCACTAGAACTTCCTCCTTCCCCGCTTGCCCCCCTCCCTGAGTCGAACCGGCCTAGCAAGTCATCCATGAGCCCAGAGGAGTTCATCTCCCGCATCATGGAGGCAGAGCCTCCAGAGATCTACCTCATGGAAGACCTAAAGAAGCCTTTCACCGAAGCTA
Organism: Pachypanchax playfairii; assembly: GCA_006937955.1. Lineage (NCBI taxonomy): Eukaryota > Metazoa > Chordata > Actinopteri > Cyprinodontiformes > Aplocheilidae > Pachypanchax > Pachypanchax playfairii. Next base: position 110,320 of record SSNP01000360.1, read on the forward strand.
GCATGATGATGTCACTAACCAACCTAGCAGACAAAGAACTGGTACTGATGATTAGCTGGGCTAAGAAGATCCCAGGTAAGAAACATACTCTATTCTCCAATCTTTAGATAACTTATCTCTGCTTTTGAGGTGTAAAACCAAATCCTATCATAGAATTGTTTAATATAAAAGCAACTTACATTGCATTGTGTCCTGCACCCTAACAAGAGAGAAAAGTGTATAAAGTATGTAGTGAGGGGTTTTATATTTATAATAATTGTAAAAAATAAAGCTGAGTAATTTGTGGATTTCACCTGTTGCAGGTTATTTTTAGAACATAATTCCCGCGATTAACAAAGGACCACTGTACACTCACTCACAGTTATACGCACTGCAATGAGCAGGAATTTTACTGTTTCCAATATGGCAGCCAACTTTGCACCATGTCCTCTCTATAAATATACCTCCTTGCAGCACGATCATGTGACATCGACTAATCAATCATAAGCCTTTCTCAGTTTTTCACCCACTCGCAAATGGAATTTGTTTTTTATACAAACTTTATTAAACAGACTGCAAGTATACAAGAGGACAAATGAGTATAAAAGTAAAAATGAAATCTGCAGATATTATAAGACCAATCTTGCTTTAATAAGCCAGACATGAACATTGTTCTCCATCTTCACATTTCAAACCTCTCATTTCAATTCTGTAGAGAATCGATCAACCTCAAAAAGCCTTTTTAAAGGCTGATTTACACAACTTTTGCTTAAAAAGCACAAAAAGTGATGATGTGATGACATCATTAATATGCAAATTAGCGTGTGACGCCATTTGGCGACATCTGACGACTTTCTGGGCCAACTTCAGCTCCTTTATGTCAGAACCAGTTGGTAAGACTGCTCGCAAACTTTTAGCAGATTTGGTGAAGCAGTAGAAATGGTGAGTCTGGAGTGTCTTAAGGACATGTTGTCTTTTTCAAGGTGGAGATAGATGTTAAAAATCTATTACTTGAAGTGCAAGACAAATCTTTGATTGCAATAAATATAGAAAGTTATTTACATTCCTTGTCTGTTTTACTCATTTCCTCTGACCTGTGAAACCAAATTATTTTATATATTGCCTCTTTTTTTAGTAATGTAGTCTGTTACTTTCTCAGGTAACTAATTACTTGAATAATTCAGTTACTAACTTCATTACTTTTTGGAACAAGAAGTGAGTAATTATAACTAATTACATTTTGTATTTTGGATCCATGCTAGCTTCTAATCTTCCCTGTGTTTTGCTTTTCTCCTTTTCTTTTCCTTTGTCCTCTGCACTCTCCTTTTGCTCTGTCTGTACAGTCCAGTTAGCTTCTCAGTACCTGTCTTTATGTAAAGTATCATCATTCTTATTAAGAGTTTTTAAGGTTCTGTTTTTCTAGATTTTGTGATTGTTTTTGCTTCTCTCAGAGGGTAAAAATGAGTGCACGTTGCTCCATAAAAGGCTTGACAATGAGTCAGAGAGGGGTGCAACAATGCAGAGTCACCATTTATGGGATTTTTACAGATTTAGCTTGTGGAACGGTGCTGTTTATTTACTGGATTGAATTACTATAAGTTAGAACAAATTAAAGAAGGTGGAGTTTTCCTCTTTGGATCTGAAATGCATACAGCACATTCAATATATTTACCACTCAGAGGAAACTTGAAATCACTCACAACAACGAGTCTCCTGGTACTAAGGACTACTTTGGATAAAAAGTGGAGAAATGTGGGACATTTAGATGATGTAATACTGAACAGCTGTGGTTGGCATTGGCATAAATAAAGATGGGGGAAGAAAGTACAGAAATCTTCTGCTGTGAGTGTCCATCAGTGTGAGAAAAGGATGATGCTTTAACACCATTAATTCAGTCTCATAATAAACATTTTATTCCTTTGATTTTTACAGTATCATAAAATACCTTGATGTGTTTATGACGTGTTAAACTCACACGTAAACGTGGAAACAGTTCTTGTTGAACAATCATTGTTTCAGTGGATGGTGTGGACATCCTCCAACCAGAGTGTCAGTGGTTTGATCCTTATCCTGTCCAAATCTAACACTGATTAAACACTGAACCATAAGTTTCCCTTTTTAAACTACTTCTATGTGACATTCACCATTTCCATTAAACCAAGTTTAATTAGTTACAAAGAAACAATGGAGAACCAGTTGTTTTCAGTCTTTGGGCTGCACACAGTGACATGAAGATATTTGGGGTTTTAGTAGTTTCTCTGTAAAAATATTGTTTATCATTGTTTTGGCATCAGTATCATGTGACCCGTGTAGCTGAACCACCTGAGAGGTCAACAGGAAACAGCTCTGTCTATTAAAACATCCTGAGTACAGCTGTGCATTTTATTTACTGTAACTCTGTATCAATAAGTACCTTTATTATCTTTGTTGTCAGGTTTTGTAGAGTTGAGTTTAGCAGACCAAATCCACCTACTAAAGTGCTGCTGGTTGGAGATCCTGATGCTGGGCCTCATGTGGAGGTCTGTGGATCATCCTGGGAAACTTATCTTTTCTCCAGACTTTAAACTCAGCAGGTGAGAATGTTTTATATTTCTGTTTTCAGTCTGTAGTGTGCAGCTGGTCACTAGCACACATGTTATGTAAACTTCAGTTTTCAGAAAGTTACTCCAGACCCTGAATATATGTTAAATTTGTTTGAGACTTTTTACAGAGCTTTGACAGCTTGAGGTAACCTGGCCACAGACTAACAGAACTTTTCCAGAACCATGACATGTGGACCACCAGGGGATGATAACTGAGAATTACTGCTGTGGAAGGAGGTTCTAGGATGTTTTTAATGTTTTGGTAAACTTAGTTTTTCAGAGTTTGTGCTGTTTGTCTGTTAGCAAGATAACTCAAAACTCAAGGATGGATTTAGATTAGTTTTTTTAGGTCAGAAATGGTCATAGGAAGAAGTGAGTAGATTTTTTTTGGGGGGGGGTCTGGACCACTGTCTGGGTTCAGGGATGTTTTTAAAGAGTCTCTGTCACGTATTGAGGTTATAATGTTGGACCCAGGTGCAGTGAATGGGGGGGAAAACACAACTGAACAGGTATGAAGAACAACAGAAGGTTTTAATAACTAAAGTAAAATGCTGACGTGGCAGCCAAAATAAACTTACATGAGGAATGAGGAGTCCAAAGGCGAAAAAACACAAAAGTAATCCAAGGGGGGGAAAAAATAAATCCAGACAGAGACACGACAAGCTAGAAAACGGGACTACGATATACACAATAAACTATGGCTAGGAACATACTAGGTATGGCAACAGACTAAGGCTTGGGACTTACAAGGGTTGTGACAACAGACCGACGCCGACTAACACATACATGGAACTTAAATACAAACACCAAACTGATTACAAACAAAGAACACCTGGGAACACTGGGAGAGAATGAAACAGAGGAGCTAATAAATAACAAGACACACCTGAACGGAAAAACACTAGACTGCAGAGAAGCTGAGCTGACACATGAGGGGAGCAGGAAGCACATATGACCAAAATAAAAGCGAAACAGGAAACAAGATGACTAAGGAAAATAAAAGCATGACCTAAGAAACTGAATCAGAACAAAAGGGAAAACAACTACTGAAAAACCCCCGAAGTACAAAACATAATAACCAAAACCCCAAGACCTGACAGTCTCTTCCATTAAAAACAATTTTTCTGAGGTTTCTGTTGAATATTTTAGCTCCACAGGTGTTCTTACCTTCATAGTGGGTGTGAAAACAGGTCAACAACTTCTCTTTCAGTTTTAATCTCTCAAACTACGCAGGTGGTGATAAAACCAGAGTTCTCCCGAGTTCTAACGGCCTGTATCTGTTTCATCACAACTCCTTTGTTCGTTAGTATTCATCAGCTCCCGCAGTTAAAACGAGGAATGATCTCCTGTAGAGGGTTCTAGCTGTGGACAGGAAGGATCTCCTGTAGACGGTTCTAGCTGTGGACGGGAAGGATCTCCTGTAGAGGGTTCTAGGTGTGGACAGGAAGGATCTCCTGTAGAGGGTTCTAGCTGTAGACAGGAAGGATCTCCTGTAGCGGGTTCTAGCTGTGGACGGGAAGGATCTCCTGTAGATGGTT
>SSNP01000360.1:119565-135076 GCA_006937955.1 Pachypanchax playfairii
TGCTGCTGTAGCCCATCTGCCTCAAAGTTCGACGTACTGTGCGTTCAGAGATGCTCTTCTGCCTACCTTGGTTGTAACGAGTGGTTATTTGAGTCACTGTTGCCTTTCTATCAGCTCGAACCAGTCTGGCCATTCTCCTCTGACCTCTGGCATCAACAAGGCATTTCCGCCCACAGAACTGCCGCTTACTGGATATTTTTTCTTTTTCGGACCATTCTCTGTAAACCCTAGAGATGGTTGTGTGTGAAAATCCCAGTAGATCAGCAGTTTCTGAAATACTCAGACGAGCCATTCTGGCACCAACAACCATGCCACGTTCAAAGACACTCAAATCACCTTTCTTCCCCATACTGATGCTCGGTTTGAACTGCAGGAGATTGTCTTGACCATGTGTACATGCCTAAATGCACTGAGTTGCCGCCATGTGATTGGCTGATTAGAAATTAAGTGTTAACGAGCAGTTGGACAGGTGTACCTAATAAAGTGGACGGTGAGTGTATATAATCACCACATGTCCCCGGTGATTCCAGCTGCTTGACCTGCAGACTCCACAGTACCAGCCTCACTGTGCTGGATTATTTACAGTATTAGGCAACCCAAAATGGTGCCCGCTGCTCTGCCAGCTATTGGCTGGTAGATTTAAACAAAATGCCAAAATTAATATTTTATAATATTTTACTTCAAATATAATTAAGGAAATGCTGTATTTTCATTCTACAACCCTCTAAACACCCCGTGGAGGCATTATTTTGTTACAAATATAGCTTTTAATGAAAATGTTCCATATCCCACCTTTAAGTTAGGGGTACCATCACTTTTGTCCATGCCTATTCCTTGAGTTTATTTTTTAAAGTAATTCAGTTGGTTGAAAAGCACCCTCTGACTTTAAAATGTTAAAGGTTCTGTAACCTGCTATTTTCCAGCTTTTAACATCTGGATAGACACATATATGATAACATTTTACCTTTGGTGTTATATAGTCTTCATTTGTCCTGAAATATAACTTATATTCTCAAGTTATTCTTTGACCAGGAAGTAAAACCTGGTCAAACCTTTAGGTTTACCTAAAATCCCATCTCTCCTCCAGGCCCCCTCCTTGTGAATGCTGCCCCTCGAGCTGCCTGAATAAAATGGTGAATAAATTCCTGTAACGCTCACAGCCAAATGCACATTTTCACTAAGGCATTTTTAGAAAGTAAAATACTACAAAACGGTGATGAATAAAATCAAGGTGACAAATCTCAATGACGGAAAATGACTGAACAGATAGATTTAGAAATGCTATATCTCAAACTAATGTTCAGTTTTTTTTTCTAGGGTTGTTAAGCTTTGATCTCTTGTGATAACCATGTTTACAATGTTTATTTTCCTTGTGGCCTAATGTATCTGTGTTTAAGCACCAACTAGTTCAGAGTGTCTGGTCCTCTTGGATTCTCTGGATGGTATCCTAGTAGGGTTGTTTTCTGAAGATGGGGATTGGAGATCGCATTGAATTGACGATTTAACTCAATTGGCTGGTTCCTTAGACAGGGACTGTTTCATATTTACTAATTTATTGGTGTTTCTGTAAAGTGCCTTGAAATGACTTTTGTTATAAACTAAATAAACATGTAATGAAATGAAAGATTCCACTGTTTGCCTCGTGGTGTTTTGGTACTGGAATGTTGTGGTGAAGAGGGACCTGAGCCGAAAGGCTAAACTCTCACTTTATGCTCCTCCCGAGCTTTGGGTCAAGGATGGATGGATGGATGGATGGATGGATGGATGGATGGATGGATGGATGGATGGATTGAGTAGAAAAGTTTAAATTTAATCAGTTTTTTATTAACAGGCATGTCACTTTAACTTTTGCGTACAACTAAATAAACATATCACATACATGTGCTGTGAGGATTGGCACAATTTTTGTTTGAGTGCCTTTTGAGTCATTGACAAAGACCTTCATGCAAAAGCAGAGTGTATTGGAAGTTTACTCTCTTGGTGTGTGTGTGTGTGCGTGTGTGTGTCTGAGTGACAGACTCTGTAGTTTGGTAAAACAAAGACTGTGTACAGAAAGAAGTAATGAAGACCAACAGACAAGCTGTAATAATTGAATGATTGATTTGAGGTGGCCATTGGATGGGTGAGTGGATGTATAGGCTCGTTTTGTTCTGCATTAAAGACAAGACTTTTATATAGTGAGTGTTGGACACCCTCTTTTCTGTCTTTTCAGGGAGGAGGGACAATGTGTGGAGGGCATCATGGAGATTTTCGACATGCTGCTGGCAGCCACATCTCGTTTTCGTGAGCTCAAGCTACAGAGGGAAGAATACGTCTGTCTGAAGGCCATGATCCTCCTCAACTCCAGTGAGTTTTACACACACACTGTAGGAAGGAACAAATCTGCAGTGAGGTTGCAACAACCAACAAATTGTGTTTGATCTTGTTTAATCGATGTAGCAATGTGTGCTTTTGGTTCTTACATAACTTAGAAAAGTTTGTCTTTCAGCTTTGTTGATGTTTACTGACATTATCTGTAACACAACTTTTCAGTTGCAGTCAGCACATATCTAACAATATCCACAAGAATGATTAAAATAGGTTGTTTTAAAATATCTGTCTCTGAGTACTGGGTAGTAGTTTGTGTTCTCAAAACAGCCACATCATGGTTTGTGTTTGAAGAGGTGATTGAGAGATCCTTCTGTTGTTGGATTTAACTGCAGCTTTTAACACCGTAAATCAGCAGGTTCTGCTCGATCAGCTGGAACGTTGGGTGGGGCTAACTGGTGAAGCCCTTCAGTGGATGCTTTCCAATAGATCGTTTTGTGTCAGCATGGGTCCTCACTCATCTAAATCTTATACTTTGAGGAGGGGGGTACCCCAGGGGTCTGTGTGGGGCCCGATACTTTTCTCTCTCTATTTGATGCCATTGGGAAAGCTCCTTTGGAAACATGTGGTGCATTTCCATCTGTATGCAGATGATTGCCAGATCTATGTCCCTTTACATAAGGGGTCTGGTAATAATGTTAAGGTGATTGTTGATTGTCTTGCTGACGTTAAACTGTGGATGTCTGCTAACTTCCTTGGTTTTAATAAAAACAAGACAGAAGTTATTGTGTTTTATTCTAAAAGAAAAGGAGCATAGTCTGGACCCCTTATCTCTTGCCCCATATGAGCAGTCTGTAGTTACAAATTTGGGAGTGAGACTTGAGGCTGCCTTGAAATTGGATCACAAAATAGATGCTGTGACCAGGTCATGTTTCTTTCAGCTGCGGCGTTTGGCTAGAATTAAGCACTTTCTGTCATATATGGTAAATGTCCTGTATTTGTATTTTTCTAGTCATTCAGACCACTCAAAGCTCTTTAACACTACATGTTTTACATTTACCCATTCACACAACCCGATATGTAAACCGGGAGGAGAAGGGAGGGGCTAACATTCATACAACCTGATGTGTAAATCAGGGGGCAACATGGGGTTCAGTGTCTTGCCCAAAGACACTTCAACATGTGGTGGTGGAAGCTGGGACCGATCCACCAAACTTCTGATTGGAGGACTACCACTGCTTTTATTTTGTCCAGATTTAACTTTTGCAGTTCTTTATATGCTGGACTATGTAAGGTTTTGGTGGCAAGACTGCAGCTGATCCAAAATGCAGCGGCCAGATTTATTTGTGGTGCAAAAAAGTTTGAGCATGTGACCCTGATTCTTGTTTCTTTGAACTGGCAGCCTGTTCTGTACCTGATTCTCATTACAGTGTTTTTCAATCATTTTGCTACATTTTTCACAACTTTAATGTCCTTTTTCACAACTCCGGATACAAAACTCAAAACGGTCTTCACTTGTAACAGAATGTTATCCAGTGTTATAAACATTGCATGATGCATTCACATCTTTCAAGAAATCTTGCAATTGCACGAATATTGGTTCCAAAAAACAAATTCACTGTGAAATACCATTGAAACAAAACTCGAGATCATCTAAACACAAGCAACCCATAGTTTCATTAAGTCATTGTTCGCACAGTCATTAAATATTGTACAACAAAATAGATAATACAGATTTTATTATTCAAAAATTCAAAGTCTTTATTGTCATATGAACAGTGACAGTAGAAAAATGTTTCCTGCACAATTAAGTTCTTATTTTGCTGCCTGTAGATGCCAAAACAAAGTACAAAGTAGAAACAAAAAGTTGAAACAGAAATACAATCTTACAACTCTACCTTGAATGAAAACACCTTTATGGTACTTTATGGTACAGTAAACACATCTCTAGAAAAGTACAGCAGTAGTAAAGAGAATACACAGTGGAATCAATAAACAAGTTTTATAACATATTGATACAAAACATCACAGTGCAATGACAACATAGGTTTATATGAATCAGAACAGTAGTTTGAATTGTTTATTTGAATCATTACAGTAGTTGTAAATAGAAAACACAAGACGACACTGTCAAACATCAGATGATGTGTTCCTCAGCTTGTTCTCACTGTAAGAAACAAAAGACCAATACGTCTTCCTCGTCCTCGTCCCACCACTGTTTGACCTCCATTGTAACCTGGATCACCTGCTGGCTCCATGTCACCATGCTCTTACAACTGGATCCTTATCAACTCTTTATATACTCATTCCATAATATGCACCTAATCATCAGTACAAAGTTTGTAGAATTAAACAGTAAATTACAGTAACATATAGTTTGATTGTTTGTCTGTATCCATACAGCATTATCATTTTCAGCAGTTGTATCAATTGATAATTAGATAATTGAAATCAAATGAATAAACACTCATTTGAAATGTAACATGTGTAAATTGCATTTTGAAACAGTAGTACTTCAAATTGAACAGGTGATTGATGTTGAATGAACACATGATCTAAGTTTTATGTGTGTTGTATCGAAAAAATGTGCATATTAATCATTAGTTGTAAATTTTGTGTCTAGATTTGTGAAAAATGACAACAAGGTTATGAAAGTTGTTGCAAAGTGATTGAAAAAAACTGTAAGATCCTCGTTCATATTTTTCAGTCTTTGGCAGGTACGGCTCCATTTTATCTTTCCAGCTTACTTTAAAAATATTTCCTCCAAAAAACCCTTTGTTCTTCGGACCAGTGTGTGTTGCTGGTTCTAAGAACCGGATGTAAATCTCGGGGCGACCGTGCGTTTGCTGTGCTGGCCCCAAAACTTTGGAATCAATTGCCGCCCACTATCAGAGAGACTACGTCTGTACAGAGTTTTAAAGCCAAGTTGTTCTTGTACCAGCGTGTTGTATCTTCTCCCTAAATGTTCCTTGTTTTTATTGTTTATTTTTACTGTTTTTATGACTGTCATTTTTATATCTCTTATATTTGTGCTGGTGTAAAGCACTTTGGGCCTCCTTGAATGGTAGTGGAAAGTGCTGAACGAACGAACGAACGAACGAACGAACGAACGAACGAACGAACGAACGAACGAACGAACGAACGAACAGACGAACGGACGGACGGACGAGGAGCTGATCAGATGTATTAATGACCTGATCTCAATCAGTGTGGCTGTCTGGAGCATACAGGTGTGTGTTGACACAACGCCAAGAAGGAAATACATCAGCATTGACTCCTGCTGTTCATTAACATGTGTGTCCATCAGTAATCAGAGTATTAAAGGATTTTTCACAAGTGGAAAACATTTAAGGCAGCTGCCAATCTTACAAGGATTTAATCTGAGCAAGTTCATATAGAGGTCAAAGGTCAGACTGTACAATATGCAGAGAAATGAGAAAACACTCAAGAACTCCAACTCAAACAGGCCTTAGTTAGCAGGTTAAAGGTCAAAGTTAATGACAGGACAATTATAAAAAAGACTGAATGGTTCTGCCTGTCTGGAAGGGTTGCAGGGGTTAGGAATGTTTAATCTGAAGGAACAGCAAGACTCCTGGAAACAAATGAGACCCCATAATGCACAGCAGCATGTTTGGAGTAAACCAAACATCATATCATCACTACCAGCTGTCAGCATGGTGGTGGAGGGCTGATGGTCTGGGCCTGTTCTGCAGGACCAGGACCTTCACACCTTACAGTCACTGAGTTGACCCCTGACCTCTGTATGCCAAAGTGTTCTAGAGTCAGATGTGAGTGTGTGACACCTGAAGCTTGGACCAAACTGGTTCATGAACCAGAACCATCATCTAAACACAGAATGACTAAAGAAAAGGATCAAGATCCAGTCAGAGTCCAGACCTGAACCTGATTGAGATGCTGGTGGAACCGAGCAGATGAGGTCACATAGTGAACAATTACTAAGAATTACTGTTATTTATTTAAAGGTGGAATATGGAACATGGACACCATAACAACAGCATAAAGCCTTCAGCCATCTGGATGCCAGGCTCGTTAACCCCCCACACGCACGCTCCGATACTGAGGTCGACCAATATTCTTCACCAAACCCACTCGGATCCGGGGCCGGATGTAGGCATGGGCATTGCCCCCCCAAATTCCGTGACTGCCCCTCCAAACGTGATTACATGCAGAAATACCAAATTTAAAAAATATTTCAGTGAAAAATAGTCAAAGTGAGCGCTCTCTTCTGTTTGTCCTCATTCAAAGTAGCTACTAGCTACTGATTGGGAGATGGATAGGGAGGGTGTGGCCAGTCGCTGTACTTAGTTGTCGCTTGCTCAGTTTTCAGTAGAGCTGGCAGACTGTTGCAGTTAGTTGAACTTAGCCACAGTTTTGGAGTTGTCTTCCACTGCCTTTTACCAGAGTTTTTGGTTACTTCCCCCCCTCTATATCACTCTCTTCTTTTGTATTTGAAGAGAACCGAGTCGACCATGCAGAGATTTCTGACTGCTAAAGCTAAACGTAGCAGTTGCAGTGCTACGGTTTTAGCAGCAGCAGAGACTGAAATACCCGGTTCGTCCGGTGGGACTGCTCCTCCCCTAGCCACCGACTCTATCCCCCATTCCCAGTCCAACAGTACACCTAGTTCAAGTTGCACAAGCACCGCTATCCCCGCTTTCCCTGTCGCTCTCAGATATATGGATAAAAAAAGTAAAAAAAATGTAAAAAAACAAAAAAGAGAGGTTCAATAGATAGATAAGATGAAAAAAATAAAATAAAAAAGATAAAAATAATATAAAAGACAAAAAAGAAAGTTCAACTGATAGATAAGATACAGTAGATAATAAAATACAAATAAAAATAATCGAAAGAAAGAAACAAACAAACAAACAAACAAACAAACAAACAAACAGATAAATGCAGCCTCAACAGGGCATAAGCCAGTGTCCTACTTGTCCCAAGCCCGGGTAAATGCAGAGGGTAGGGATCAAATATGAAAGTAGATACAGTGGGGCAAAAAAGTATTTAGTCAGCCACCAATTGTGTAAGTTCTCCCACTTAAAAAGATCAGAGAGGCCTGTAATTTTCATCATAGGTATACCTCAACTATGAGAGACAAAATGAGGAAAAAAAAATCCAGAAAATCACATTGTCTGATTTTTAAAGAATTTATTTGCAAATTATGGTGGAAAATAAGTATTTAGTCAATAACAAAAGTTAATCTCAATACTTTGTTATATAGCCTTTGTTGGCAATGACAGAGGTCAAACGTTTTCTGTAAGTCTTCACAAGGTTTTCACACACTGTTGCTGGTATTTTGGCCCATTCCTCCATGCAGATCTCCTCTAGAGCAGTGATGTTTTGGGGCTGACGCTGGGCAACACGGACTTTCAACTCCCTCCAGAGATTTTCTATGGGGTTGAGATCTGGAGACTGGCTAGGCCACTCCAGGACCTTGAAATGCTTCTTACGAAGCCACTCCTTCGTTGCCCGGGCGGTGTGTTTGGGATCATTGTCATGCTGAAAGACCCAGCCACGTCTCATTTTCAATGCCCTTGCTGATGGAAGGAGGTTTTCACTCAAAATCTTACGATACATGGCCCCCTTCATTCTTTCCTTTACNCCTTTGACAGCTCTTTGGTCTTGGCCATAGTGGAGTTTGGAGCGTGACTGTTTGAGGTTGTGGACAGGTATCTTTTATACTGATAACGAGTTCACACAGGTGCCATTAATACAGGTAACGAGTGGAGGACCGAGGAGCCTCTTAAAGAAGTTACAGGTCTGTGAAAGCCAGAAATCTTACTTGTTTGTAGGTGACCAAATACTTCTTTTCCACCATAATTTGCAAATAAATTCTTTAAAAATCAGACAATGTGATTTTCTGGATTTTTTTTCCTCATTTTGTCTCTCATAGTTGAGGTATACCTATGATGAAAATTACAGGCCTCTCTGATCTTTTTAAGTGGGAGAACTTACACAATTGGTGGCTGACTAAATACTTTTTTGCCCCACTGTATATGGATAGAGAAACTGATGGCATAGTTTTTGATGCATTTAAGGGGTTGGGGGGGATGTGATGACCAAAATAATTCTTAGCACGCCCAGACCGCCCCGCCCCCCGATATTCTACCTGCCCCCCTTAATGGGGCTGTCTAGATCCGGCCCTGCTCGGATCCCCGATCAGAGCAGAACAATAAAATATCATGAGTTCAGATCACTAATCATGTTCTCCAGTCCCGCTGATCACACACTGACTCTGATAAAAGCAGCTCCTACCTGTTTGAAGCTCAATCATCGATTCAGTCCATGGCAAAGAGTTCATAGTTGTCTTGCAGCTCTTGTCGAGCAAACCAAAACTTCATGCAGTCCCTCCTAAGATCTTCTGTCCTCCTCACACACCATCCTGCACGCCTCACTTCTCAACCAGCAAAAAGATCCTCTAGCCGAAACCACACTTCAGCCACCATCTCTACCAGATGCAGCAAAACAACACAGATACATGAGTAAATGTCAGACAGCAGGCAGTGGAGTCTAGCGGAAGGGTGATTGCCCTTTGTTCAAAAGATGGTGGGTTCGATCCCGGTGTTGGCAAGCTACGTCAAAGTATCCTTGGGTAAGATACTGAACCTCGAAACTGCCCTCCAGGCGCTGTTCAATATGGCTGCCCTCTCCTTACGGTGAGGATGGGTCAAATGCAGAGCCAAATTTCCCCACAAGGGATTAATACAGGAAATTTAAAAAAAGTAACCTTTTAATAATGTGCTGTTGGAGTTTTTAATCCCATTTTAAGTCCATTTCTTGGCACTGCAACACTTGTTGATCTTTAACTGCAGTGTAATCCGATGTTTGTTTACCCGCACTGTTAAAATCTCTGATGTCTCACGAACGCGATGGGCGGGGCTTAGAGCTGTTAGGCTGCCCAACTGCCCCACCCACCTGAAACAGAGTATTTCAAACTGATGTGAGATGAGACAAGATTGGGAACAACAGATGAACTTTTAAAAAGGGCCAATTTGAACAATGTATGGCTTTTACATGTTATTGAGATGTAAAGAAATGATTCAGAGTGTGTGAAAAGGGCATAATATGGGAAAATGATTTTTTTTTTAATTGCCCCCCAGCACACACCCCCCCCACCCCCCACACACACACACACACACACACACACTCCACCCTGACTGACATATATATAGCTGACTGATAAATACTTAGTACATAATAAAAGGTTTAATTTAATTTAAGTTCAAATGCAGTAGGTCTAAAATTCTAAAATAAGGTTGTCCCGCTGGACTGAAGCTCAGTATTCTTTGTAACTTTATGGTGAGGTACTCTGCTTATTGGAAAGTATATGGAAATGTTTTTGGTGCAGTAAAAATAATCTATTAAGAATCCGGCCAAGCTTGTCAAACTAATGTGTTCTTTTTGCTGGACTGCTGAGTGTAGGGGGTCCTCCCTGCACTGGCTAAAGATCTTAGCTTGTTCAGTGAAGGATGCAGATGGAAGAGTATCATTTTTAAGCTTATATGTGTTTCCAAAGGTCACAGTGTCCTCTCTATGTCTCCGTTACCCCCACCAGCAGACAGAATAGGTTTTACTGGGGTGACTGACCTCTTTTTATGACCTCACAGTTCAGTTGAACAGCATTTCCTCCTGAAGGCACACTGGATCCTCTGCCAGACTCCGTTCTTTCTGTGGACTCTGCTCCACTGCAGCTGCAGCATGAAAAAAGAGAAACCAAATTGAGTCAGATGTAAAATTGAGCAAAGTCAAGAAAAATGAGAAGATTTTTTAAATGTATGGGTTGGATCAATGACAGGTTTGGACTTAGTTCTGTCTGTCCTCTGTACTCATGGTGGGTGGACAGGGTGATCCACAGTGTCTCCTCTCTGATGTCCTCTACTGAGTCTGTAGTGTCCAGCACAGAATCATGAGGGGGTTCTTTAATGGGCCAAATGGCAGGAGAATAGAAACAGTTAGACAACTGAGTAAATTAAAGGGACCAGTTAGTATTACATTATAAAATCTGTTGGATTTTCTCTCTTCTAGCTGAAGTTCTAGAACAAAGTCCTTTAACTTAATCGGATATCTGACTCTAGCTTGACCATGTTTTGAAAAGACTTTGGTTTTATGAACTTAAACAGTTTGGAGAACCAGTATTTAGTTGAAAGTAACATGAAAACCATTATCTTTTAAAACATGGCTCTTTATCAGCTTTTATGTGCATAAGATCTTCTTATCACTTTTTTCTTTCTCTTTCATTCTCTGTCTTTTTAGTCTCATTCTAAGTCTCAGCTCAGTGATTTTGAGGATGATAGTTCTATTTCATTATAACATCTACAGGAAAGAATCATGAAGGGGTGGGTAGCTTTTTGATAGAGGTCATGTTTTCACCAGCGTTTGTTAGTCTGTCTGTCTGTTGGCAAGATAACTCAAAAACTTACAAATGGATTTTGATGACATTTTCAGAAAAGGTCAGAAATGGTCCAAAGAAGAAGTGAGTAGAATTTTGGGGGGATCTGGATCACCGTCTGGATCCAGGAATGTTTTTAAGGATTCGTCATCATTGTGAGATAGAAGCTGTTTTTAACATGTCTGCATGTAACTTCATAATAAATGATAAAATATACAGGGTTAGTTCCCAACAGTTTCTACATGATACCAAGAAGAGTCAAGAAAACTACCATTACAGAAAGGGGAGTTTCATGAATAACTACTGAACTATTAATTACACTCACCTAAAGGATTATTATTAACACCCTACTAATACAGTGTTTTACCCCCTTTCACCTTCAGAACTGCCTTAATTCTACATGGCATTGATTCAACAAGGTGCTGAAAGCATTCTTTAGAAATGTTGGCCCATATTGATAGGATAGCATCTTGCAGTTGATGGAGATTTATGGGATGTACATCCAGGGCACGAACCTCACGTTCCACCACATCCCAAAGATGCTCTATCAGGTTGAGATCTGGTGACTGTGGGGGCCATTGTAGTACAGTGAACTCATTGTCATGTTCAAGAAACCAATTTGAAATGATTCCAGCTTTATGACATGGTGCATTGTTCTTTTTGAGTGTTTCTTGCTAGTTTTTCTTCTGAAATATTATTTCTGAGATACTTTTTTATACTGATTTTGGTGCTGTGCTGATTGAGAGGTTTTTTTGCATAGTTTTTTACTGTTTTGTCACTTGTTGTGATGCATAACCATGGCAACGAGAGGCTTGTTTACAGGAAAGAGCAGTTAATGGACATTTCTAAGGCTCAAATAATCCTCAAATGGAAACCCCTGATCCCTGATGAGCGGAAAAGAAGAAGATGTGGATGCAGAGCAGGAGCAAAGCGAAGAGAGAGAAAGAAGAAGTTTAAACCTTTATTTCCATCAGTCATATTGACAAATGTGAGATCTCTTTGCTAACAAAATGGATGAACTTGAACCTCTGTTGAAGATCCAGCCAGAGTATCAGGAATGCAGCATCATGTGTTTTACTGAGACATGGCTAAAGGAACATATCCTGGACTCCAGTGTGTCTTTACCTGGCTTTCAAACAATACGAGCAGACAGAGATTTGAAGAGCAGTGGCAAAAGAAAAGGAGGTGGGATCGCCATATTATTTAACAAAAAATTGTGTCATCCTGGACATGTTGTTGTGAAATATCATTTCTGCAGTTCAAATATTGAACTTTTGGCTGTTGGTTTTCGTCCATATTACCTACCGAGGGAGTTCACTAGTGTTATTATAGTAGCAGTTTACATTCCACCATCAGCTAATGCCAAGTCTGCATGTGACACCATTGGATCAACTGTTGCTAAGCTACAAACACAGCACCCAAATGCATTTGTGGCAGTATCTGGAGACTTTAATCATACCTCTCCCTCTTCAACTCCGACAACATTTCAACAGTTTGTCAGCTGCTCCACCAGAGAAAACAAAACACTGGACTTGTTTCATGCAAATATCAGGGATGCATATAGGTCATTTGCACAGTCTGCTCGTGGCAAGGCAGACCATGACCTTATTTTTCTCTGCTCAGTATACAAACCCATTGTCCAGAGGCAACCTGTGATCAAAATAACTGTGAGGAGGTGGTCACAGGAAGCTGAAGAAATTTTTTGAGGATGTTTTGAGGTTACAGACTGGGATGAACTCTGTGAGCCACATGGAGAGGACATCAATGCTATGACTGGGTGTGTGACTGACTATTTAAACTTCTGTGTAGACAACATCAATCCCACCAGAACAGTGAAGTGCTTCCCCAATAACAAACCCTGGATCACCAGAGACCTGAAAGAACTGCTGAACAAGAAAAAAAGAGCTTTCAGGGAGGGAGACAGGGATGCATTGAAAAGTATAAAAGAAGAACTTAAAATCAAGATTAGAAGCAACAAGGAGGTGTACAGCAAGAAACTGGAGAACAAGCTCCAGCAAAACAATATAAGAGATGTGTGGTCAGGAATGAAGAAGATAACTGTCAGGTTCAGTGTTCTGTGTGCTGTGTTTTTTCTGTGTCGGGTGAGTCATCTGCTTTCAGTGAAGAGCTGCGCTGGAGCGTGAGGTAGATTGACTACACCTGGCGGTGATCAGCGCTGATGAGGAGCAGGGTGCTATTTAAGCCAGAGGCAGACCTTCATTCAGCGCCTGGTTGTTGACCTTAATGGTCCCACATCCCACATCATGAAAGAAGAGCAGCAACATACCAAAACCGATTTCCATCATGGGAGAAGAAGTGGAGGTGGTGGAGAAGTATAAATACATGGGTGTTCACCTGGACAACAGACTGAACTGGAGACACAACTGTGATGCAGTTTTTAGGAAGGGACAGAGTAGACTGGACTTCCTCAGGAAGCTTAGATCACTCAATGTTTGCAGCAAGATGTTGAAGATATTTTATAAGTCTGTTGTAGAGAGTATGATCACATCTGCAGTCACCTGTTGGGGGCAGAGCTTTAGAGCAAGTGACATGAAGAGGTTGAACTGTCCAATTCTGGGGACCTCGTGCAAATTATAGCCTCTTTTTCCTATTTGTAGTGGAGATGAGTGGTACCCGGTGGGGTCTTCTGCTGTTGTAGCCCATCTGCCTCGAGGTTGTGCATGTTGTGACTTCACAAATGCTTTGCTGCATTCCTCCGTTGTAATGAGTGGTTATTTCAGTCAAAGTTGCTCTTCTATCAGCTTGAATCAGTCGGCCCATTCTCCTCTGACCTTTAGCATCAACAAGGCATTTTTGCCCACAGGACTGCCGCATACTGGATGTTTTTCCCTTTTCACACCTTTCTTTGTAAACCCTAGAAATGGTTGTGCGTGAAAATCCCAGTAACTGAGCAGACTGTGAAAGGCCCATCTGGCACCAACAACCATGCCATGCTCAAAATTGCTTAAATCATCTTTCTTTCCCATTCTGACATTCAGTTTTGAGTTCAGGGGATTTTCATGACCAGGACCACACCCCTAAATGCATTCAAGCAACTGCCATGTGATTGGTTGATTAGATACTTGCATTAGGGAGAAATTCCTAATAATCCCTTAGGTGAGTGTATATCAGTAGCTACGTTTACATGGGCACATTTAATCGGAATAAACGCCCAATCGGATAAAAAAGACGTCATGTAAACATGTCAACCCGAATGTTTTGATCCGATGCAGCCTGATCCGAAAGAAATTTACTTCCGATCGAGAGGGGTGGTTTTGTCCGATCTTAATTCGGATAGACGTGCATGTACACACCCATTCGGAAAGAAAGGGTGAAAAGAGCCCTTTGCGCATGCGCACAACTTCAGCGTGACGTCTTTCCACTTTCGCAGACTCAAGTAGAAAACATAGCGGGAAGTAAACAGAGGTGGTCTGCTGGTGCAGTCATCCTGTCATCCTGCTCTCCTCTCCTGTGGCGGAGGAGCAGTAGCAATATGTATTCAGCCACTAGCTTGGTTAATGCGACCAGTAAAAACCCAAACATAACGGTAATCACCCGCAGAAGGTTCATATTGGGGAAAACGTGAGTCAGCTCGAGCACACGATGGGGCGGGAAAGACGTGCAGAAAGGACGGAGTTTGTTTACTTTTTTTTCTTCCCCCGGAAAGACAACTCGCTGTGCGCATGCTCAACTCATTTAACCTGATTGAGTGCTTGGTGCATGTGTACTCATGGCATGATCAGATCATTTCAGTTAGTGTCCATGTAAACAGGGATTTGGGAATTCAGATCGACCAAGATTTTAATCAGATCGGGGAAATTTGGCGCATGTAAACGTAGCTACTGTCAGTCCAGTTGTTGAAGGTGTTTTCATGGTCAAGGAATCTGACAATGTTGATACAACAAAGATGAGACTGTTATTTTTGGTATAAATACCAATATGGAGGTACAGGGGTGCCTGACGGAGGTGTGCACTCTACTACATTTTATTTGTGAGGAGTTGTTGCTCATTAGTTAATTTTTCTCAGTGTTCAGATATTTTATTGACTTAAAGCTGGAGTGCGTAACTTTTACATGTCCGTGAATGTCCGTTTCAGCCAAGCCACTATCAGAGGAGATGACACAATGCAGATTAAGCCGATCGGCTCCTCAAACATCTCATGGTATTTTTCAATATACAGTGGGGCAAAAAAGTATTTAGTCAGCCACCAATTGTGTAAGTTCTCCCTCTTAAAAAGATCAGAGAGGCCTGTAATTTTCATCATAGGTATACCTCAACTATGAGAGACAAAATGAGGAAAAAAAATCCAGAAAATCACATTGTCTGATTTTTAAAGAATTTATTTGCAAATTATGGTGGAAAATAAGTATTTGGTCAATAACAAAAGTTAATCTCAATACTTTGTTATATAGCCTTTGTTGGCAATGACAGAGGTCAAACGTTTTCTGTAAGTCTTCACAAGGTTTTCACACACTGTTGCTGGTATTTTGGCCCATTCCTCCATGCAGATCTCCTCTAGAGCAGTGATGTTTTGGGGCTGACGCTGGGCAACACGGACTTTAAACTCCCTCCAGAGATTTTCTATGGGGTTGAGATCTGGAGACTGGCTAGGCCACTCCAGGACCTTGAAATGCTTCTTACGAAGCCACTCCTTCGTTGCCCGGGCGGTGTGTTTGGGATCATTGTCATGCTGAAAGACCCAGCCACGTCTCATTTTCAATGCCCTTGCTGATGGAAGGAGGTTTTCACTCAAAATCTTACGATACATGGCCCCATTCATTCTTTCCTTTACAC
>SSNP01000360.1:135409-161956 GCA_006937955.1 Pachypanchax playfairii
TAAATACCAATATGGAGGTACAGGGGTGCCTGACGGAGGTGTGCACTCTACTACATTTTATTTGTGAGGAGTTGTTGCTCATTAGTTAATTTTTCTCAGTGTTCAGATATTTTATTGACTTAAAGCTGGAGTGCGTAACTTTTACATGTCCGTGAATGTCCGTTTCAGCCAAGCCACTATCAGAGGAGATGACACAATGCAGATTAAGCCGATCGGCTCCTCAAACATCTCACGGTATTTTTCAATATATATCATTTTTACTTTGCGTGTCGACTGCGACATTCCCGCGCTGTCGCACATGAAATTACGTCTTTTATGTCACAACAAGAAAAATAATAAGAAATAGAACGCAGTGTCTCGTAGCAGCCGGCAGAACGTGAAGGTCGACATGGCGGAGAATCCAAATAAACAGCCGAGAGACACTTATCGGGAAGTGGATCCTACCACGAAAAAAAAAAATAATTCCTGGACGTTCGGCAGAGGGACTATTGGCTAAGAAGGAAAGTGACCGAAGGAGAAGGCAAACGCGAATTTGTATCGGCGTCGCTTTTCCTCGGTGGAGAGAAGAGATCTGGCTGATGTTCAGGGGTGCATAAGTGGTCCGCAGGTCCGCACACACTGTCAAAATATAAAATGCGCACCAGATGAAACCCAGAGCGCCGAAGTTCCAGCTGATCAGCTGATTCTGTCTCTATCTGTGTCAGTTTGTGTCTGTCAGTTTGTGTCTGTCAGTTTGCCAGTGTAACGGTTTTTCAGTCAGTCAGATCAGTGCAGCTGACTGCAGGATTCTGCATCGTGTCAAAACTGAAAAAATTCACTGAATAAGACAAATAGATCATTGTGGCCCCAACAGCTGACTGATAAATTTCAACACCAAACTGTTAAATGTAGATTAAAGTGAACAATCAAACCTGTAAACAATCCAACCTGAACTCTGAAGGTTTTTTGTTTTTTTTTACCAGTATTTTTTATATTTTACTGGTTTCTCTTGATTTTTTCAACAATGAAATGATATTTATTGAAACAAATATGGAGCCAGGTAAAGTAAACAGGCTGAATTTGAAGCTTGATTAAGACAGATACCGGAATAACAACGGCAGAGATAAAGCGGTGGCAGCTGGGCTTACGTCATATGGAAGCGCCAGCTTTATTGTTGTAATGACGCAAAAATTCCGCTAGGGGGCGACAGAAGTTACAGAAGTTACGCACTATGGCTTTAAATATCTGGATTTTTATGTTTGTTATTCTAACTTTGATTTATTCTCTGTTCACCTTCATCCAAGACAAACTCCCCAAAATGGCTATTGTCCAAGCACACATCATAGCAATCGTTACTATGTGTGTAGGTCCGACAAACATTGACTCCAAACAAGACGGTGAAGTAATGCACCCATGTTATTTGTAAATCGGACACTGGATATCCTGATAGATTATCTGGAGGAGTTGTGTTCTGTCCATTCCCAAAGCCAAAAACACGTGAACCATACAATGGATTAAACAGTGTGGACAGCCCCACTCCCTATTAAATGTCTCGGACATTACGGAGCATAAATACGTCTTCTTAAAGGTAAGGCTAACAGCTAACTACTTACCGTGTTGTCTAGATCTATTAACTAGAGGCAGGAACACAAATCGGACCAAAGTCATGATTACCATGGATATTATTGCCAGATTGTTAACCTACTTTCTGAGCTAAGTTTAATGAGCCCTTTAGCTTTAGCCAACATTTGTTAAAATGTAAGCTAACGTTAGCTGCTGTTGTTGTTGGCTGTTGTTGTGTTGTGTGTAGTGTCTCCCATTTTATTTTTCCAAATAATTTTTCAGTTTTCAACAAAGTCAAACCTATAGCGCCCCAACAAGCAAATTTAAATAATTTTGTTTTTATCTTTTATGAAGCATTTTATGAACGGAGAACCTACCTCTGAAATTTAGCTTCAGACCGGCCGGTGTAAGCATTAGCCTTGATAGCAGTCGTATCTCCTTCATTGCGTGTCTTTTTATTCTGAATATATCCTGCCACTGCATACTGTGACACACCTTCTGCCTCGATCTGGAGGATATCGCTCCAAAAAAAGTTCACTGTCTGAAGAAAAGTCCCACACGAGTGCATTTCTTGTGAAACAAACAGTCACTGAAAGCATGGTTATTCCTATTTGTTGGATGTTCAACCAGGACGTGTGCATCCCACACAAATGTAAATTTACAATTTTTGTGATATTTAAAAGAGATCCGACTAAAAGCTTGCTGATTTCTTCCCGTCATGGCAATCTGTTGTGCTGGTCATGTTTGACCAATTGTTTGTCGTACGTAGCAATAGTAATTAAGGGGAAGGGGCTCGGCGAAAGGTCAATTCCTTGTATTGTGCAAATAATCTTTGGCAATAAATCCGTTTTGTTTCAGGGGTTTGGGTGTTAGGGTTTTGTTTTTGATTAGATGTATTTTTCCCAGGGTTCCTCTGAGGTTTTGCTTTTGTAGTTTTTTTTTGCTTGCAGGGGTTATTTTGTATTTTCATAATTTCTCTGTTTCCCCTGTTCACCAGGGTGTTTCTCAATGTCAACGCGCCTTGCCTATCGAGGCACTGCCTTAGTAGGCGAGGCTTCTTGCTTACCAAGGCACTGCACCTTGGTAGATGATGCATCTTGCTTACAAGGACACTGAAACAGATTTAACTCACATGACTATGGTTGCCCGCTCACACACACTGTTTACGTCCCGCCCATCGTACTAGCATAGTAGTGTAGCAGTGTAACATTCCTTCAGCCACGGAGCTAGAAATGTTAAAGAGGCCATTTCACACAAATTTCAGGACTTTATAGTTATTTCTTCAGTATTAACCTGTAATATGAAACATTTTATATCTAAAAAACATTAGGAAACACTGATTAACTAGCCTGACCAATCAGATCCTCCTGTATTAACCGGGTCCAGCAGGTGGTCACATATCACGCCAGTGTTGTCTTCTCTGCACTGGCTTCCCATTAAATTTCGAATTGATTTTAAAATTCTCGTTTTGACCTTCAGAGCCGTGCATGGGCAGGCTCCAAAATATATTTGTGATCTCCTTCACTCGTACATATCTGGTCGCTCGCTCCGACCAGATATGTACGAGTGACCAGAACCTCCTCATGGTTCCAAAAACTCGCTTTAAAACCAGAGGAGATCGATCCTTTCAGGCCGTGGCTCCAAATCTATGGAATGCCCTACCTTTGCCCCTTCGTGAGGCTGACACTGTTGATTCTTTTAAAAGGCAGCTGAAGACACTTTTATTTGGGCGAGCTTTTGGTTGACTGGACTTTTGGTGTGATTGTTATTCTTTTTATCTTTTTACTGTTTATGCTGTTTTATTGAATTAATTGTGAAGCACTTTGTGATTTTTTATCTGTGAAAGGTGCTATATAAATAAAGTTTATTATTATTATTATTATTATGTTCAAATGCAGAAGGGTCTGACACCGGAGCCGCACCCTATCAAGTCAAATTTTATGATGGACCAATTACATATCCCCTTTGTTGTGCGTCATCCTGAAAACACAGAACTAGCGTTTTCCACCCAGAGCACAACATTCAACATGGTGGACTTGGCTGTGGATAAAATGTTTACTTCTGTGTTTGCACAGTGTTTGCTTGGGGCAGTCAAATACGTGAACTGAGTGTGCAATGACAACTCGTATTCACAAGTTTTTGACACAAAAGCGACAACTGTGATTAATATTCATCTTTTCTCCTCCATTAACCATGGCTAGCTACCATTACGGCTCCGCTCGCTAAACCTCTTGTTTTTGTTCCGCCTCGTGTGTATCCGCTTTAGCGTCACATATGTTGCGTCACTTCTGGGTTTCTGTGATTGGTTCTCTCTCAACTGGCTAAGCCCGCCTTCAAAATTGAGAGACAGCGGTTTAGCTCCAGGCCCTCATGTCTTTGTAAAGTAATCTGTCAAAGACGTGAGGGCCTGGTTGATCAGGTAACTGATTAACAGACCTTTCAATCTATCTGTTTGAAGATTTGGCTGGATTCAGGCTGTAACTCATTAATATTCAATATGCTCATTTGCTAGACTCAGATTGGCTAACAAACTAGCCTATGAGAGCAAGGTATACTGTTTCCTGCCCCCCTGCGCATGGCAACAGGACACGTAGTCTCTTCTTTTTGTTTTTTACGTTTGTTACGTCTTATCCTACAGCTTTTAGCCAGCAGCATACTAGGTGTGGTTTCAACTGCGGGTGCTGATGATTACTAACGAACAAAGAAGTTGTGACGAAACAGATACAGACAGTTGGAACTTGGGAAAAATCGGGTTTTATCACCAACTGCATAGTTTGAGAGATAAAAACTGAAACATAAGTTGTTAAAAATAAAAACAGTACAAACTTGATGTTGACATGGTAACAGTAAAGAGTGTTATTTGTGGTAGTGTAAAACCACTAATGTATATCTTTAATTTGTCTTTTGAAAATTGTGTTTTTCCACAAAAGAGGAAAATAGAAAAAGTTGTTCCCACATACAAATCAACTGCAGGCTTGTTTCAATACTTTTTCCCAAAATATTTGAAAAATGATTAATAAAATGATTTGACTGTTTAATTGAGAAAGAGCATTGTTAATAGACAGTATGGATTTATAAATATTGGGTCAACAGTCCAAGCAATAATTGACTTGGTAGAGGAAATAATGGAATGCACTGATACCAAGTGATGTGTTTTTGAGCTACTTTTATCCAATCAGTGTTTTAGAATTGGAAATTGAATTGTTAGTCAGTGGGGCTTTACTCAGTATACCAGTTTGGATCAGTCGAGTCTGGAGTCCCAAAAAACAGAAACAGAACTAAATTAGGGCCTCAAAAAAGAATCTCTTTTCTTTCATTCTAAAGAAAATATTGAGCCTTTGAATTCAGTTATTACCTCCGCCAAGGAGGTAATGTTTTCATCGGGGTCTGTCTGTCTGTTAGTTAGAAGGATAACTCAAAAACTAATGGATGGATGTTGGTGAAATTTTCAGGAAAGGTCAGAAATGACCCAAGGAAGAATTGATTAGATTTTGAGGGTGATCTGGGTTACTGTCTGGATCCAGGAGTTTTTTAAGGATATGGACATAGTACTTTCTACAATATGTCTACTTGGTGGAGGTCTGTGCTCTCTGAGTGCTTATCTAGTTATTCTATATATTGTATAAACTGTAAGCCAAGAACATGTAGCACTTTCAGGGTGCCTGGAAAATTCAGAGCAGAACTGGAAAGATTCCATTGTACTTTTTAATGAAAAACAAGAAGTGTTGTGAGAAAAAACTAAACTCATTAAATAAATGAATATAAAAGGAAAGAAGCGTTGTTCTGAGTGTCTTTATTCAAGGCCCAGTTCCAGAGTTGAAGGAGGTCAGAAACTGGATGAAAATGAATGAACCAAATTCCAAAGTAAAATTTTGAAAGACTTTAAAAAATAATTTAAAAAATGAATGATAAAAAGTAAGTGTAGTCAGATGCAGGAATGTTGTACAGTACTGCAGGCGATAAAGAGCATAAGGTCTTCATGTTGAGCTGTACTGTAATTATGCTGTTTGTTGCAGATCTGTGCACGAGCTCCCCACAGACAGCAGAGGAGCTGGAGAGCAGGAACAAGCTCTTGCGGCTTCTGGACTCTGTGATCGATGCGCTGGTCTGGGCCATATCCAAACTGGGGCTATCGACACAGCAGCAAACGCTGCGCCTTGGCCATCTGACCATGCTGCTCTCCCACATCCGCCACGTCAGGTAAAGACAGGCACAACAGAAAACGATAACATCAGAGCAAGTCAATTGAAAAAACACACAGGCTCATTAGCCAGCTGTACAGCATCTGTTCATCAGTGACTGTCACTAATGCCCCTTTTCCACCGACAAATCGGCACGGTGCGTTTGAGAGCGGTACAGTATAGCGCGGCTCAACTCGCTTGAGGCAGTGGAAACATAAAGCGGACGTAAGTGGGGATAGGGGCGTGCTTATCTGGCTATGAAAAGTGGCGCGCAAAAGTCTTTGTCCGCGACGTCACAGCGCTTGAAACAACAACAACAATGGCGGACATATGTGTGTTTTTGTACTTTGCGCTCTGTCTGTGGTTCATTTTGGTTGGTTTGATTTTTGGTTCTTGTGGAGGAAGTCGCCATTTTTCAAAGTTAATTGTATTTTAAAATAAAATATTTGTATGGTTGCTGGGAGTTTTTTTTAAAGCCTTTTGCGGGAGCGCTTCTGAATCACACCACGTGAACACCACACACAGCCAGGCCAATCAGGGGCTATCACTACGTAGGTACTCGTGTCACTGGTAGCAGTTTACTGGACCAATGAGTAGACAGGTGGGCGTGTGGGCCCGCTTTGGACCGCTTGACATGCCGATTCAAGAGCGTTAAGAGCGTCAAAAGTTCAGCTAGCTGAACTTTGACCTTTTCTAGCTTTTCTAGCTTTTCAAGCGTCAACGCCTGAAACGCTAGAAAAGCTTGAAAAGTTGCCGCTCATAATGCTCACAAAGCGACGCAGAGCCGTTGACGTCTGTCTGACGACCGTCCACCATAGACTTTACATATAAACTTGCTGCTTATGAAGTTTATGGTTGGGCCGGTGTGAATGCACCATAAGACCCGAGAAAGGCGGTAGAAAAGGGTCCGCAGGGGGCTAAAGTGAACCAAGCCGCACCGTGTTCTGTCGGTGGAAAAGCTGCCTAATACTTTTCCATATTCCCTGAGCAGCAAACAAACAATTTGTAAGAAGAAAAGTTTAAAGTTCATGCTTTCAGTTACAGAAAAGGAAATGGAAGTACTGTATGTTGTTCTAATGAACTGCAAAACGGTTTGGTCTTTCAAACTTCCTGTCTGCTGAATGATCAAGCTTTCAGTTGTCTTTATATCTCAGCTTTATTGAAGACTGATAGCATGTAACACACTGGGACTATCTGACTCTCACTCGCTATACGCAGGCATCCTGCGTACAACATTTGTAGCAAAACATCTCGCTGCCGTAAAACAAACACAGCTGCAGTAAACTGCTCTAAACAGAATAACAAGTTAAATCTATGACACTTTAGAAGGTGTTTTCTATATTTCTATGGGTTCAAAAATATCAAATCATCTTGTGTTGTAAAAAGTCAAACCTTTCATCAGCTCTTAATTGAGCTGCAGAGGACGATGTCGCCCCCTGCTGCCCTCTTCTTCATTAGTGATGATGCAGTCCCAACTGTGGTCTAATACAGTGGGGCAAAAGAGTATTTAGTCAGCCACCAATTGTGTAAGTTCTCCCACTTAAAAAGATCAGAGAGGCCTGTAATTTTCATCATAGGTATACCTCAACTATGAGAGACAAAATGAGGAAAAAAAATCCAGAAAATCACATTGTCTGATTTTTAAAGAATTTATTTGCAAATTATGGTGGAAAATAAGTATTTGGTCACCTACAAACAAGTAAGATTTCTGGCTTTCACAGACCTGTAACTTCTTTAAGAGGCTCCTCGGTCCTCCACTCGTTACCTGTATTAATGGCACCTGTGTGAACTCGTTATCAGTATAAAAGACACCTGTCCACAACCTCAAACAGTCACGCTCCAAACTCCACTATGGCCAAGACCAAAGAGCTGTCAAAGGACACCAGAAACAAAATTGTAGACCTTCACCAGGCTGGGAAGACTGAATCTGCAATAGGTAAGCAGCTTGGTGTGAAGAAATCAACTGTGGGAGCAATTATTAGAAAATGGAAGACATACAAGACCACTGATAATCTCCCTCGATCTGGGGCTCCACGCAAGATCTCACCCCGTGGGGTCAAAATGATCACAAGAACGGTGAGCAAAAATCCCAGAACCACACGGAGGGACCTAGTGAATGACCTGCAGAGAGCTGGGACCAAAGTAACAAAGGCTACCATCAGTAACACACTACGCCGCCAGGGACTCAAATCCTGCAGTGCCAGACGTGTCCCCCTGCTGAAGCCAGGACACGTCCAGGCCCGTCTGCGGTTTGCTAGAGAGCATTTGGATGATCCAGAAGAGGATTGGGAGAACATCATATGGTCAGATGAAACCAAAATAGAACTTTTTGGTAGAAACTCAACTTGTCGTGTTTGGAGGGGAAAGAATGCTGAGTTGGATCCAAAGAACACCATACCTACTGTAAAGCATGGGGGTGGAAACATCATGCTTTGGGGCTGTTTTTCTGCAAGGGGACCAGGACGACTGATCCGTGTAAAGGAAAGAATGAATGGGGCCATGTATCGTAAGATTTTGAGTGAAAACCTCCTTCCATCAGCAAGGGCATTGAAAATGAGACGTGGCTGGGTCTTTCAGCATGACAATGATCCCAAACACACCGCCCGGGCAACGAAGGAGTGGCTTCGTAAGAAGCATTTCAAGGTCCTGGAGTGGCCTAGCCAGTCTCCAGATCTCAACCCCATAGAAAATCTCTGGAGGGAGTTGAAAGTCCGTGTTGCCCNAGGGTAGACTCCATCATCCATGGTGTTATGTCCACGTCTTCTTATTTCATCCATGAACCGGGATGATGGAGTTTAATAAGAACATAAAACAAGGAAGTCTGGAGAAGACTTGGAACGGCTCATGATCCAAAGCACATGTAGTGTAAAACATGATGGAGGCAGTGTGATGGTGTGGGCGTGTCTGGCTTCCACTGGGTCACTAGTGTTTATTGATCATGTGACAGTAGACAGAAGCAGCTGGATGAATTCTGAATTGTTTAGGGATCGACTTTCTGCTCAGATTCAGACAAATGCAGCAAAGCTGATTGGACAATGCTTCACAGTCCAGATGGACAACAACCCAAATCATACAGTGAAACCAACCCAGAAGGTTCTAAAGGTAAAG
This sequence comes from Pachypanchax playfairii, assembly GCA_006937955.1. Taxonomy (NCBI): domain Eukaryota; kingdom Metazoa; phylum Chordata; class Actinopteri; order Cyprinodontiformes; family Aplocheilidae; genus Pachypanchax; species Pachypanchax playfairii. Next base: position 144,241 of record SSNP01000360.1, read on the forward strand.
AAGTAGAATATTCTGGAATGGATGAGTCAATCAGCTGATCTCAACCTGATCCAGCAGCATTTCACTTGCTAAAGACAAAACTTAAGTCAGAAAGACCCACATACAGCAACAAGTGAAGACAGCTGCAGTAAAGACCTGGGGTCTCATTTATAAAACTTTGCGTAGAATCTATACTAAAACTGTACTTAAGCTCAGCAAAAAAAAATCTAATTACACCAAGTAAGTTTGGGACCTATAAAACATGGCGTACGCACAGCTACACGCAATCTCTGCTTTATAAATCCCACTTTACCTAAAAATGTGCTCAGGTGTTTCTGGACCACATCCCGCCCTCAACACGCCCACTTTCTGCTGTAAATGGTCAATGCAAAGTACCTTGTGCATATGTTACACACGGAAGGATGACAAAGTTGATGCTGGTGCCATATTTTTATCTGTAACATAGAACAGATGTTTAAATGAGCAGCAGGTCGCAGTATTGCATCGCCTGACCAAGCTTCTCACCGGTAATCTACTTCTACTGCTACCAGTTGCCTGGAAGCATCAGCCAGCCAGTCTCAAGCAGCCCACTGCTGCCACCTAGTGGCCCAAATAAGTATTGGCCGATTTTGAGTCTAACATAAGTGAGTTTAAAAAGATTAACATGCAGAGGTTTATCCAACCTATGTATATATTGAAAAATAAGAGATTAAGTGAGTTAACTAGTTAATTAACTGTTAAATGTTAAGGGTGCCACACATATAAATGAGCTAGCTCATTACAGCATTCCACCAATAAGATGTCGACCGCAGATCAAGGAAGATCAAGGAAGCGCAACTTCACCGCAGCAGAAATTGAGGTTCTTGTGGGTGAAAAAATGAAAGGAAGTGTTTTTTGGAGGTCACAGCAGTGGCATAACAAATAAGAGAAAATCCACAGAGTGTCAAAGCGTTACTGAGGCCGTCAATGCTGTGAGTTCTTCAGAGAGATCTGTGGTGGATATAATAAAAAGGTCCGATCTGAAGGTGAAGGAAAAAAAAAGATGGCTTTCCACCGCCAGAGTGTGTCTGCTACTGGCGAAGGCCCTGGTACCTCTGATCACCCACCGCTCGCTGTTAGGATTTCAACCGTACTCGTACTTCTGTGTTGGTCCTATAAACAACGGCTGACATTTTGTCTCAATCTGGCCCCCAGCTGATGTTCTGCATGTCAGGGCGGGGGCTATGTGTGTGTGTGTGTGTGGGGGGGTTGTTTGTTGTTCTGTGTGCACACGAAGCGGTACAATCAATAATGCTGCTGGAATTAATAATTTTATCCTTCTCAGCAGCAGCACTGCAGGTGCTCTCTGTGTCCAAAATGTGTGTAAGCAGGTTCTTAGACAACTTAAAGTTGCGCACATTTTTCCGCTATGTTTTTTTGTTAAAAATCCCAAAGTGTGCATGGAAAGTTGCTTACGCAGTTGTCCGACCCCGTTTTGTGCGTAAGCAAGCTTTATAAATGAGACCCCTTGTAAAGCATTACAAAGGAGGAAACCCAGAATCTGGTGATGTCCATGGGTTCTAGACTTCAGTCAGTCATTGTCTGCAAAAGATTCTCAGCAGAGTATTAAAAATGAAAATGTTATTTGTGGTAATATTCATTTGTCCATTTACTTTTGAGCCCCTGAAATGAGACTTTATATATAAATAATTGTAATTCTTAAACATTTCATAAGATATTTTTGTTCAACCCCTCAAATTAAACCTGAAAATCTGAAATTCAATTGTATCTTAACTCATTCAGTGCCACTTTCAGATTTCATATCCCCCTCAGTACCAGATATATATAGCTTTTTTACTGATTTATGAAGACCCACAGAATATTTTCTCCTATGATTTTGTGAATTCTGAAACCATCAGCACAAAATTTAGTCTTTTTTCTTTCAGCAGCAAACAAAAAATGATTCTGCCTTTTTCTGTTATTTAGTAATCTGCAGTAAAAAAGTACGTGTGTGCGCGCATGTGCTCATGTGAGTGAGTCAGTTATTCAGTCAGCAACACCCCCCACCTGCAGGCATCGGTTCATCTATCAACACCTTCTGTTTGTTTTATGAGGTGAATCCTTCTTTATTTTGCTCCCTGCTGCCTTCAGAAGATCCTAACAGGAGATACTGGTCGGATAAATCCACCTCAGCTTCACTAAAATCACCAGAAGAACCTCAACGTCAGGCTGAAGACATGATGAGCCCGAAATGACGAGCTGGAGCAAAAACCGCGCCACCTTTGACACAATACTCGTTCCCGGTAGATCCGGTAGACACGCTGGAGGGATTTTATCCATGTAATAAACTCCACCACCTTCTCAATTCCATCAATTCTATACTGGTTTGCAGAGATGGGGGGACTCGAGTCCATGACTTCACTCGAGTCCGACTCGAGTTGCCAGATTTGTGACTTGCTTGATCAATAGCAGTAAAAGACTTGACTTTACTTTGACTTGCCATTCCTAACCTGCGACTTGACTTGACTTTAGCCATGTGACTTGCCAAGTCATTGCTTGTTAATATTTTTATTATTATTATTATCAATAACAATTATTAACAAATAAGGGATTAGATCAACATTGCTTTATTGTGCGCGAGTGCTCCTGACCTGCAGAATAACAAACCTGGCAACCCCTCTACCACGCATCAGAGGACGGCCTGTTTGCACAGTGAATGAGAAGAGATGGAAGCCACTCCGACCGGCAATATACCGAAAATCATTCGTTTTGGCTACAAAAACTACACAGCAACAGAAAATAAAAGAGGAGCTACCTGCAAAATTTGCAATGTAAAAGTTTCTGATACCACAAGCACGACGTCCAACTTCATACGACATGTTAGGACGGTGCATAAAGAAAGGTGAGTAACATGCTGCAAAATGAAGGAAACACCTTGACAGCTCCACGTGTTTGCATGACTGCAATAACAGAGATCTCGCAGTTCATGATAAGCAAGCAACAACACTATACTTCCAGCCATCCCCAACAGAGCGCCATTACACGATCAATACTCTCAGACCTGGTTGTAGATTGCAACTTGCCGCTGTCAATAATTGAGCACCCAAGTTTTCGGCACTTCTTGTCTACTGTTGACACACGGTACAGCCCTGTGAGCCGCAGAACGCTTACTGCAAAATTGGATAGCATGGTGTTGGAAAAGCAGACCAAACTAAAGAGTAGTCTTGCAAATGCTGAAAATGTATCAGTCACAGTTGACATATGGTCAGATCGCAAGATGCGCGGCTTCTTAGGAATTACTGCTCACTGTTTAGATGATGGAGAAGGTGGATTAGTCCTGGAATCCGCTTTGCTGGCTTGTAACAGGTTCAGCGGTTCCCATACAGGGGAAAGAATTTGTGAGGAATTCGAGCTAATATGTGAGGAGTACCAAATCAGAAGAAAGCTATCACACATTATATGTGATAATGCTGCAAATATGAGAAAAGCATTCAGCACTTGTTTTCCACAACATGAAGATGAAGAGGATGAAGGAGTTGAGGATGATGAATTGTGGACTGACTTGCCAGATGAAGACCAAGAGAGGGTGGAGTTTTTTCTCCAAACTAAATCTCAGACAAGGCAGCAGTGTTTTGCCCACACGCTGCAGTTAGTTGTGGGGGATGGCTTAAAAGACACAAAAATAGTTAATGCGGCTCTTGCAAAGGTCTGCAAACTAAGCACTTTACTCCACAGCACTTGTTCTTTCAGGGACATTTTTGAGAGAGAGTTTGGGCAATCTGGCATCCCCTCTTCCGTTGTCACACGTTGGAACTCAACGCTTAGGCAAATGAAAGCAGTACTGAAATGTGACACCATGAAGCTCACAGCCATTCTTCAAGAGTCGGGTCACAAAGAGACAGCCTTCACATCAAGAGAATGGAGTCAACTTCAAGAGTTGGTGCGTGTCCCCTTGTGTCCTCTCCCTCAACCACCATTTGGAAAACTTGAAAGGCACTATATGCTACTTGGGGGGCTTCATCAAAACCTTACAGACATCTCTTCAAAGGAGGTTCAAGGGGATCTTCGTAAATGTGAAGATGGCAGAAAACTCCTCATCTGATCGCCAGCCATTGCCATTCTCTGACCCACTGTACCTGAAGGCAGCCATGCTGGATCCCTCTTTTGGCAGCATGTGGGTGACACACGACGTGTTGGTGCCTGACGACACGAAGGAGGAGGTGTCAAAGATGATCCGAGGTATGTTAAAGCTTTACAGTTAACCCATGTATTAAAAAAAATGTTATACACATTATCATATGATTTGGTGAATAAGTTATGTTGTTTTTGCTTTTGCTCAAGACTTGATTCTGCAAGAGGCATTAAATGTCATCCCAGTGACCCCACTTAAAGAAGAGGAGGCGGTCCAGGAGACAGAGCCTCAGTCAGGCCTCTTCGCGTCCTACCATAAGAGACAAAAGAAGGATTCAGCTTTAACGCCTCATATACAGCTCACACACTTCTTGGACACTTGTAGTGGACAGGACTGCCTCAACTTCTGGACACTGAACAAACACACCTTTCCATCTCTCTACAAGGTCGTGGTAAGACTGTTTCATATCCCTGCATCCAGTGCCCCGGTTGAACGTGTGTTTAGCCATGGTGGTATCATCATGAGACCCCATCGGTCACAACTCAGTGCAAAGGTTTTAACTGATTTGATTTTTTGCAAGTGTAATAGCCATTTGTAATGGCTCATAAGATATTCTGATGCTCTCTTAGGCACACATTGTTCCCTCCCTCCCTCCCTCACTCACTCACTCACTCACTCACTCACTCACTCACTCACTCACTCACTCACTCACTCACTTGTTCATTCACTAACTCACTCAAACACTCACTCACTCAAACACTCACTCAAACACTCACTCACTCACTCACTTGTTCATTCACTAACTCACTCAAACACTCACTCACTCAAACACTCACTCACTCACTCACTTGTTCATTCACTAACTCACTCAAACACTCACTCACTCACTCACTCAAACACTCACTCACTCACTCACTCACACACTGTTCCCTCTCACTCACATACTCTCTCTCTCTGCCCCCTCTCCTCCTGTCACTCTCTCTTTCACTCACTCACACATTTTTGTTGAAAAAGCTCATTCAAACTGTTCCTATGGGTTTTTTTACATACAGTATATGATCGTTTTCATTAATACCCAAAGTAAGCGCATTCTGTTACTGTTACTTTTCACATACAGTACATTAATCTTGTTTAAGTAATAAAAAGCTGTATGAATATGAAATTCATTCATGTTGAGCTCATTTATTATCAGCTTACATTTAAAATTATATTGACTCTGAAAAACAGGTTTGGTGAAATACATTTGGAAAAAAAAACTAATTTGATAATGACTTAACCTGTGACTTGACTTGACTTGCTTGACTTTAGCTATACTTGGACTTGACTTGCTTGATCCTCCTTACAGACGACTTGGGACTTACTTGAGACTTGCAAGTGTATGGGACTTACTCCCATCTCTGCTGGTTTGTAATAACTCTGAACAACAAGATCACAACACAACTGCGGCTCTAAATCTCCTTTCCGCATTCACCTCCACTCTCGTCCTGAGTGCCTGACTCCTCCTTGGCTTCATAACAGGGTAAGAGAGGAAGATCTCACCCAGAGAAGTGCACCACTGCCCTCTCCAGGATCATATGACTAAATACAGCCTGTAATGAGTTCAAATTCAGCGAGCAGCTGCCCCAGAATGCTTTGTGAGATTTAAGCCAGTAAACGCTGTAGAGACGTCAAGACGTCTATGGCACGTCGTTCAGATTCTGTTTGACGTCTATAGACATCTATGGCACTGAATGAGTTAATTGTTTCCTTTCAGATCCAATGTGGTGACATGCAGAGCCCAAATCATGAAAACTGTGTTACTGTCCAAATATGTCTGGACCTAACTGTATTTGTAATGGCAGAATTCTTACAAAATGATTAAAAAAATTATTGTTACAGTAAGTACAAGTTAGAAATGCTTTCTCCTTTGTAAATGTCATTTTCTGCGGCACAAGAGTCACATTTATTGCACTAAAAATGATGCCAAAGTTCAACCATTTAGGATTCAAACCACTTTTTATAAATGCTAGTAGCACCAACGTTTAGATCTTTTATCTAATATTATTGACAAAACAGTTGAGAAGAATCCCGAAACGACAGAATATAATAATCCAGAAAAGTAGAAAATGTTACTGTCTCACACACTTTGTTTCAAAGAATATATCTTATCAGTGAGGACTTTGATTGGATGCTTTAGATTAGGAACTGTAGCAGAATTTAATTAAAACTAAAATCTGGAAACTACGTTATCATTAATTTAATTTTATCTTCTATATCAACCCTGTCTCTTCCTGTTTTCTCAGCCCTACTTTTATGCTCCTCTACTTTCCACAGTAACAAAGGTATGGATCACCTGTCCACCATGAAGAGGAAGAATGTGGTACTGGTTTACAACCTCCTCCTGGAAATGCTGGATGCTAACACATCCAGCAGCAGCAGCAGTCAAACTGGCTCATCCTCACCAAACTATGACTCATATTCTGATGGGATGCAGTACCCCCCACCTCAGTTTCACCTACAGCAAGACTCGGACCAGGTTATCAACACTAACCCTGTCAGCTACACTGAACCTCAACATAAAGCAGCTGAACACCAGACTGTGGTTGGGAATCTTCAAACTGGGATCCTCTCTTCCATGCCTTCATCACAGAATTTAGTGGCATCTCAGACGGGTGGAAATGAGTAAGTTCCACTGTCAGCCATATAAAATATTAGTATTACATTACATTACAGTATTTAATATTTCTTAATTACTGGAATGTTGAAATGGACTTTATGTCTCTATAAATTGCCTTGAAATTACTATTGTTATGAATGGGCACTATTTCAACTTTGAAAACAAATTGAACCGAATATACCTCAGGCTGCATGGTGGGACAGTTTGTTGGCCTTGTGCATGGTGCATAAGTGGGATGGATGGATGGATGGATGGATGGATGGATGGATGGATGGATGGATGGATGGATGGATGGATGGATGTTATAAGTTGGATAGTTGGTTGTATGAGGATGGATGACTGGTTGATTATAAGTTGGTTGGTTGGGAAGTTGGTTATAAGTTAGTTGGTTGGTTGTTTAGAGAAACCGATAGTTCTAGAATAGCACTACACATGGTGGCAGCTTGTTGGAGTAGCTCTGTGACATTGCTAGCATTTTTTTGTCCTTTTTAGTATTTCTTGCTGTTTTTTTCTTCTGAAATATTATTTCTGAGATACTTTTTTATTCTGTTTTTTTTGTATAATTTGTACCTTTTTGCCACTTGTTATGATGCGTCACCATGGCAATAAGAGGCTTGTTTACAGGAAAGAGCAGTTGATGGACATTTCTAAGGCTCAAATAATCCTCAAATTGAAACCCCGGATCCCCGATGAGCTAAAAAGAAGAAGACGTGGATGCAGGGCAGGTGCAAAGCGAAGAGAGAGAAAGAGGAAGTTTAAACCTTCACGTCCACCAGTCATATTGACAAATATGAGATCTTTTGTTAAGAAAATGGATGAACTTGAAACTCTGTTGAAGACCCAGCCAGAGTATCAGAAATGCAGCATCATGTGTTTTACTGAGACATGGCTAAAGGAACATGTCCTTGACTCTTGTGTGTCTCTGCCTGGCTTTCAAACAATACGAGCAGACAGATATTTGAAGTGGAGTGGCAAACGAAAAGGAGGTGGGATTGTTGTCCTATTTAACAAAAGATGGTGTCACCCTGGACATGCTGTTGTAAAATATCATCTCTGCAATCCAGCCAACTCTTGGCTGTTGGTTTTTGTCCATATTATCTACCAAGGGAGTTCACCAGTGTTATTTTGGTGCACATTCCACCATCAACTGATGCGAAGTCTGCATGTGACATCATTGGCTCAATTGTTGCTAAGCTACAAACACAGCACCCAAATGCATTTGTTGCAATATCTGGAGACTTTAATCATGCCTCTCTCTCTTCTACACTGCCAACATTTCAACAGTTTGTCTGTTGCTCCACCAGAGAAAGCAAAACACTGGACTTGTTCTATGCAAATATCAGGGATGCATACTGGTCCTTTGCACAACCTGCTCTTGGCTTGGAAGAACCTTGAATAGATGGCTGGACAGTGGGTCAGATGAGGGATGGACGGTTGGTTGGTTATAAGTTGGTTGGTTGGTTGGTGAAATGGTTATAAGTTAGTTGGTTGGTTGTTTAGAGGAATGACTAATACAAGCTTGTGGTTTCATAATCATCTTTGTGACATCTATGTATCAATAAAATACACAAGATTTAAATTTGATTACTGCCTCTTTTGTTTCACAGTAATTTTAACAACCAACTACTCAAAGCATTTCACTACTATGTATGACTGTGCATGTGACAAATAAAATTTTAATTTGGTTTGTACAATTGTGTATCTGTTCATACTGACTCCGCCCTTGTGCAGTGTTCAGTGAGCAGATTCTGCAGCTGAGCAGGTTTGAAAGCCAAGCGTGCACTCATCACTCCCTTGTGCTCAATGGTCCACATATGCACATGTGGTAGATACTGTTACAGTACAGAAATATGTCCTCGCCATAAATGTTTTTGCTCACAAGTTACTATTTCCTTGCGCCAAACACTTTTATGTGTTCAATGTTCAGTGTGCGTGAGCAGAAAATGCATTTGCGACTTTTGACACTAATTAGACGCCATAAAATGTACTTTACAAAAAACATCCATGATGTATAACCAGCAAGAAACTGGCAGTGAACCTTTTTCAGCAGTAAACAGACCAACAGGTGATATGCCTGATATTAATATCTGTGGCGATATTGCGCCAAAAGAAATATGAAAAATAAGAAAATGAAACCTACTGTTTTTTACTTTATAAGAGTTCTGATCTATTCTGCTCCACAAAGAGAAACCCTCTAGTCAGGAATAGATTCTTTGCTGAGGCACTTTTGAAGTGAAAAAAAATACAAGTCTTTGTCCGTATTTACTTTCTTGTGGTGAATTTATTTTACAGTTGCATCCCTTCACAGCAGTGGTCACTGGAAACAGAGGATGAAGGCTCATCAGTGGAACCAGTTGGTTACATAATTCCTGATCGGGTTGTCATGGAAACTGCCTTAGAGGGGTGAAAGGACGATATGACTGAACCTAAAAGGCACAACCCCTGGAAACAATGAGAAAAAGATTCAAAAACAACACTAAGTGCTGTGGTGAGATGTTTGTAGTCTTTTTCAATCAGAAAAAGATTCTGATTAACTGTATATTTTGTGTTCGTAAATATTTTTTGTAAACGTTCACTAGGTGTTTTCGTGAACATCGCTGAACCTCTGCCAGGCAGGTAGTAATCTTTTTTGACATTTGTTTTTTCACCTTGGTGTAACCTTCAGACCACATTATTACATGTGGACCACATGGATAATATCCATTACTGTCAGAGCTTCTATCTCGGAACGGCATTGTTTCATGTCACACTGAAGTGGAACTCTGTTATGTTCAGCGGTGTTTAATGTCTGTTAATGCAGTGTTTTTCTACTTTTGTGCAGATTTTCAGTTGAGCTGAAAAGCAGCAGTTTGTGGCCTTTTACTGAAGTGACTGTTAAAATTCTTATCTGGTCTAACTAAGGCTGAATTTACACAACAGGCTGTGAAACACAACTGTTTTTTTCACGGTGGAACCTCAGCAAAAACAAAGTCAAATTGCTCTGGCTGATGAATAGCTTTGACTGAACTGTTAGAAGTTTTATTGCAAACTATAAGTATGTTTGCAGTACATTAACAGGCCTAAGATAAATGGTAAATGACGTGTACTTGTATAGATGCTTTTCTGAAGTCCTACGACTTCCAAAGCGCAACACACTACAGTTTGTCATTCACACACACACTCACACGTTTGGTGGTGATAAACTGCACACATGTTGTAGTCACGGCTGTCCTGGGACACACCCTGACAGAGGCAAGGCTACCAGACACCACCGGACCCTCCGATCACTACCAAAAAGCCACCGAACCTCTGACCACCACCAAACAGAGTGAGCCACGGCCCCCATAGCTAATGCTGTCACATGTGTCACATTAGAGAAAAAAATCATTGATGTGTAAACTTGTAATAATATAGAATATGTTATAATGTCATTTCTCTGATAAGCTAGCTACAAGCCCAGCTGAATGATCCCAAAATTTGCTTATCTACTAAGGAACTAGTGAGGAACGAATCATGAACTAATGATTCATTAATGATAAGCTAAGCTTCACACTCACCCCAAATCGAATATATTAGACAACTAGATGAATTCCATTTCCTGTGGAAATGCAGTGTGAATGCTGGGAGTTGAAAAAAATAGTTAAATTCAGCTGAATGAATTTGCTGAATTAGCTAAAGGCAGATTAGAAAGCTTAAAATAGCTGAATGGTTCTTGTGAATTCTTATGAAGAAGCTATAATTAGCTAGATGTAGCTGAAAAGTTTAAATTAGCTGAATTCATTAGTTTAAGTTTGCCAAAAATATTTAAGGAGAATTGATGTTTAGAAGAAAGCTAACTGACAAGATTAGCTGAAATATTTTGCCAAACGGGCTAAAAGAAGTTGAATGTGCAAAGTGCAATTGAAAAAGCTTAACTTGCCTAAATTAGCTCAATGCAGTTGGAAAAGCCTAAATTAGTTGAATTAGCTATTAGCATAACTGTTAATAATAGCTGAAAAGTTTTATTGAATAGCTTAAAATTAATAAAAAATATAATTAACTAATAACGGTACTGACGTGTATTTTCAGACATGATATACCAACAGTTTAATAACTCATTCTGTCTTATACACCTCCTTTGGTTCCTGCACTTCATTCTCCTCTAAATAAATGTTTGTTGGAGCTTTAAAATCATTTCTAGTATCAAAATAGTGCAAACAGCGACCGGCACTGTCATTTTGGTTGTCATGGAGAACAAACGTTGTGGCAAAGGTCGTTGACGTAACGCTAGCTGTCCCAATACTGCTATTTGTCCACACCTGTTCACCACGATCAATAATTCAAATATGTACACATCCTCCACGTCTTCGACCGCCAATACAGACAGGCATACTATCTTCCACTCTCCCCAGGAAACAATGGTAAACCCAGCCGGGAAGGTCGACTCCGGGCAAGACGGCTCCCCCTTTTTCAGCCTTAAGTTTGAAAAAACTTTGTCCAGTGCGTAGAGTGACCACGAAACAAGATCCATTTTTCTAATTTTCAATTTGCAGCAGCCAGTACAGAGAAACACAAAAGACGAAAAAGCAGGAACAGTGTGGGGGAGGACGACAGATAAGAGAGCAGCTGGAAGAGCAGACCGTTCTCAACGAGAGGCAGAAGTGACCAACTTCCTGTCAACATGCTCAACCCCAGCCTTCAAAATAAAAGACTAAACTGCATAGAGTAGGTTAAAGTAAACATAAACTTTGTATGCTCCAACAAATTGTTGTCAGGAAGTGTAAAATCATTACTAGTAACTAGTGTTATTATGCCCCATTTGTTGTAGGTAAGCAAATTTTTAGACCATTATTGTAAAGAGTTACCAATAACTTTTATCATAGGTGGTAAAGAGGATTTTGTAGCAAATTTCTGGATCTTGTTTTTGGTATTTTAGCACATTTTTATACAACTTTTCATTTTATACCAAAAACTGTTAGTGGAGCGCCCTCTTCAGGTTAAAATGTTACACTGCATTTGAATTGGATCAGACATTGCTATTGGCTGAGACCTTATTTTCTCTAAACATGACTTCAGGATTCTGCTGTTATGGGATATAAAAGAACTCGGTCTCGGCCACACCTCCACTCAGTTGTGAATGAGTTTGAACAGGAAGTGTATACGACCGTTATCAAAGTTCATTTTAGTGTTTGTGATTGTGTGAAAACTTCTTTTTAGAAAATTACTGAATGATTTTCTCTTCATGCTGGGATACTATGATTTATACCTTGGACACCTCTCTGAAACACGTTCTTGTGCGGACAATAATGTGCAGCCGTCACACGCGCAGCCGCACATGAGGCTGAGTCACAGATATTACACGAGCTAATCCAAATTTAGCTTTGATAAATGGTAAATGTCTTGTATTTGTAGTTTGTCAGTTGGGCCTGCGTTCGCCGCTGCGTTCGCCGCAGGCCCAACTGACTCTCGTTTATTCTCTCGTTTAGGTGTTTGCCGTGTGAATCAAAAATCTCCGAGACGAATCCGAATCGCAAAAAAGTACCACTGATGACGAGTAAAACACATCTCACAGAATAAATAAGGCCCCAATTGCAAAAAACGGGCGTTCTCCTTTAAGCCACTGCAGGACAAACCAGCTGCTTGAAACTGTAGTGCGGTTGTGGGCAGCTGCACCTGTTTGCCGAGTCACATGATATTACTAGAGCTAATAGCATAGCTAACAACAATGTACCAGTAGAGAAGAGCCCCATTCTATCCTGCCAAGCTGCTGCAGGATAAACTACCGGCTCCAAACGATACGGATCAGAGCTGCTCGTCTAGAATACATATTCCTCTATTTCACCTGTGTGTCAGTCAGAGTGACATGTCAGTCACAGCACGGAATGCCCGGCCCCCCCGTAGTCTGCCAGTCGTCACTCCCATTTATCATGTATCTCTTAAATTTCAGACTGTATCCGGGGAGCGGGGGTAAGTTTTCCTTTGAAGAGATCATTTCATACAAATTTTAGGACCTGTAATATGAAACATTTTATATCTTAAAAACATTAAGAAACACTTATTAACAGACCTTTCAATTTGTCTGCATCAAAATTAATCTGTTTCCGTCAGGCTTCGGCAGCAGCTCATTAATATTCATTATTCGAATTTGCTGGACTCAGATTGGCTAACAAACTAGCCTATGAGAGCAAGGTATACTATTTCCAGTCTGCATGAGCTGGCGACGGGTGTCCCGCAGGGCTCGGTCCTTGGTCCTCTCCTCTTCTCTTTATACACCACCTCATTAGGCGAGATCATTCGCTCCCATGGCTTCTCCTACCATTGCTACGCTGACGACACTCAGCTCCTCCTCTCCTTCCCTCCAGACGATACATCCGTCTCAGTGCGGATATCTGCTTGCCTCTCAGATATCTCGGCGTGGATGAGGGATGGCCACCTTCAGCTTAATCTGTCCAAAACTGACCTCATTGTCTGTCCTGCCAGTAACTCCTTACCTCCTCAGATAAGCGTGCAGCTTGACTCCATCACGCTGTTCCCCACAACCTCCGCCAGAAACCTTGGTGTCATACTGGACAACCAGCTGTCCTTCAAGGAGCAGGTTAACTCCGTAGCTCGCTCATGTCGATTCGCTCTTTACAACATCAGGAAAATCAGAGCCTTCCTGACAGACCACACCACACAGCTTCTGGTCCAGGCCCTGGTCTTGTCCCGGATCGACTACTGCAACTCTTTGCTGGCCGGTCTTCCGGCGTCCTCGGTTAAACCTCTGCAGATGATTCAGAACGCAGCAGCGCGTCTGGTCTTCAACCAGCCCAAGAGGGCTCATGTCACTCCGCTGCTCATTTCTCTGCACTGGCTTCCAGTTGCAGCACACATCAAATACAAAGCTCTGCTTCTGGCTTACCAGACTCTAACACACACAGCTCCTACTTACCTTCACTCCTTCATCCAAACCTACATTCCCACGCGTCAGCTACGCTCAGCCGCTGAAAGACGCCTAGCGCTTCCACCACAACGTGGCATGAGATCATGTTCCAAACTCTTCTCCTCTGTTATCCCCCGATGGTGGAATGACCTACCAAACTCGGTCCGATCCTCAGAGTCGGCAGCTACTTTTAAGAGCGGACTTAAGACTCACCTCTTTAAAGAACACTTTCAGTCTTAATGTGGGATTGATTTATGATTTATGATAGCGATTTGGGAGTTTATCTCTACAAAAAAAAAAATGATACACTTGATGTATCAACGTCGGAATTAAACTGGACTCCAAACAGTCCGCCTCCTTATATTGTTTCCTTCTCTTTGATTTCTTGCTTGTATGTTCTCTCAATGTAAGTCGCTTTGGATAAAAGCGTCTGCTAAATGACAGTAGTAGTAGTAGTAGTAGTAGTAGTATTTCCTGCCCCGCTGCACATAGCAACAGAATACGTGGGTCCTGTCCCAATACCTGCACTGCTTCCTACGGTCTTCCACGAAGTGCACTTAGCAGTAGTGCACATAAGGGTTCGAAGTGTGTAGAGAACAAGTGCGCGCAAATAGTAGTATTGGTACAGCGAGCACTACGTGCCATATCGTTCTTTCTCCATGACAACCAAAATGGCGGTACTGGTCGCTGTTTGCACTATTTTGATACTAGAGAAGATTTTAAAGCTTCAACAAATGTTTATTTTGAGGAGAATGAAGCGCAGGAACCAAAGGAGGTGTATAAAACAGAATAAGCGATTAAACTGTTAGTATATCATGTCTGAAAATACACATCAGTATTGTTATTAATTAATTATATTTTTTATCAGATCACATCTTTCCAACAGAGAATCAGTCGATTGTAATTAATTACACATCTAGACAATAAAATAAAATATTGATTATTTGGATTCTACACTTGAGAAAATGTTTTTTGGTCCGGTTGGTTCAGCCATTTCTCCACCTTCTTCTTCTTCCTTCAAAATTCACGTGCAGCAATGGATTGTGGGAAATACTCTTCGCTGAAGTCTGCACTGATGTGGACTTTGGCGAAGTGTGGATCAAGCTTTCGAAAGGGGCAGAGCCAAGGGCACGAATCTCCACTCTGGAGAATCGGGACATCCTATGCACTAGTGCCCCTCATCGGGAACGCGCATTTGAAGGGCACAAGTGCAGGTATTGGGACAGGGCCGTATCTCTTCCTGTTTGTTACATCTTATGCTAACAGCTTTTAGCTAGCAGCATGCTAGTCACGGATTCAACTGCGGGTGCTGATGAATACCAACGAACAAAGGAGTTGTGACGAAACAGATACAGGCCTTTCAAACTCTGGAGAACTCGGGTTTTATCACCACCTGCTTGAGAGATTAAAAACTAAAAGAGAAGTTTACACACCCACTATGAAGGTAAGAACACCTGTGGAGCTGAAATATTCAACAGAAACCTCAGAAAAACCGTTTATAATGGAAGGGCCTATTTAAGACATAAACAGAATACAATATAAAAAAAATTGTATTCTCTGGTACCATCTACTGTATCTAGAACCTAGATTAAATAAAGGAGGTGGTCTCTGGTTCCATCTATCTAGAACCTACATCATACAGAGGAGGCGGTCTCTGGTTCCATCTATCTAGAACCTACATTAAACAGAGGAGGCGGTCTCTGGTTCCGTCTATCTAGAACCTACATTAAACAGAGGAGGCGGTCTCTGGTTCCGTCTATCTAGAACCTACATTAAACCTAGGAGGCGGTCTCTGGTTGCATCTATCTAGAACCTACATTAAACAGAGGAGGTGGTCTCTTGTTCCGTCTATCTAGAACCTACATTAAACAGAGGAGGCGGTCTCTGGTTCCGTCTATCTAGAACCTACATTAAACAGAGGAGGCGGTCTCTGGTTCCGTCTATCTAGAACCTACATTAAACAGAGGAGGTGGTCTCTGGTTCCATCTATCTAGAACCTACATTAAACAGAGGAGGTAGTCTCTGGTTCCATCTATCTAGAACCTACATTCAACAGAGGAGGTGGTCTCTGGTTCCATCTATCTAGAACCTACATTAAACAGGAGGCGGTCTCTGGTTCCGTCTATCTAGAACCTACATTAAACAGAGGAGGCGGTCTCTGGTTCCGTCTATCTAGAACCTACATTAAACAGAGGAGGCGGTCTCTGGTTCCATCTATCTAGAACCTACATTCAACAGAGGAGGCGGTCTCTGGTTCCGTCTATCTAGAACCTACATTAAACAGAGGAGGCGGTCTCTGGTTCCGTCTATCTAGAACCTACATTAAACAGAGGAGGTGGTCTCTGGTTCCATCTATCTAGAACCTAGAGTGCTGCATTGATTCTTTTTCCCAGGTTGCTCCACAACAGAAGAAGAAGAAGACTTTTGGATGAAGGTGAAACATCCGGTAACTCCTTTGTGAAAAATATTTTGGATTGACGTGTCCTGATGACAAGAATCTACACAAACATATCAATAAGCCTCATCATCTGATATCACTGCATGTTTCTTTTTAACATGTTGTGAAAAGTTGAAATGATTTAACATGTTTTATGCTGTATTTTCTGACTTTCATTAGAAAAACATGTTTGTCCTTCAACTGATGTACTTTTGTAAAATCATTTTGGCTTTTTTGCTGAGGTTTATTAAGGTTATTAATCCCTTCACACTTTGGAGAACTGCCAATTATTTGTTCAGTAAGATTTCCTTAAGGAATGAAGCAAAGTGAAAGGAACAGTTTAGCAGTCTAAATGCACTGTTAGGAAGCTTTTTGGATGTTCATTTGTAAATTGTACTACCTTGTGCTCAAGTAAATTCAGCGTTAGTGCCAGATTATCTAAGATTATCTAATGTGTTTATGGTCCTTTCTCTTCTGTCTGTGGCTTGAACATGCATGAACACGCACGTTTGGATTAGATCCTGAACATGTTTCTGTGGTTTGTGTACTAAACTTTCCTTCTCAACTTGGACCTTGCTAAAGTTTGTGTGTTAAACCTGTCGGCTCTCACATGGGCTTCTCAGACAGTAAGTCCACCGTTTATTATCATATGCCATAAATACTGGATCACAAAATAAACCAAACTTTAACATTTGTGTTGTTTATTTCTATCCTTTCAACTTTTTGATTTTTTTTCTGATCACAGCTGATTTTTCAGATGCTTACAAGTATATTTTACACATGTAACAGTCTTGGTTCACATGTATTCTCACCCCTCCTTTCCACCGGACGCGTCAGCAGCACGTCATACACAGCTGATAGATACCGCTGTAGTCAATATAACCCTTCCTTTCCACCGCATCCGTCAGCAGCGCGAGTCGAACGCGTCTCAGGAGCGACATCTCGCGGCACATACGCGCCAGTTCTATGTTTTACGCGCTACGCGTCTGAAACGCGTCACAAGTTCGACATTTTGGAAAGAGGAAGACGTCTGGCTTGAAGATCGAGGTTGAAAAACAGTTGAAAACAGTTGAAAAACAGTTTCTAACAACCTTGTTTGAATAGAATAGCACGTCTCGCTCGCGTATTCTGCTGCTTGGCCCTTTCCACCGGGTGCGTATGAGGCGTGTAGCAGCAGGGAAGCAACCGTCATTGAAAGAGCACGAAGTCACGCGAGATTAGCAAAATCACGCGTGACTTCATCAGTATACACAACAACAAGCAGAAAAAAACTACAACATGGCTCCAAAAGGTTTGTGTTTTATGTTCTGTCTGTTTTATGTAAACATGAAGGACATTTAAAGATCCAGAGAGCTCCCTCGGAGCGTATTTCGTCTTCCTCTTTCCAAAATGTCGAACTTGTGACGCGTTTCAGACGCGTAGTGCATAAAAAATAGAACCGGCGCGTATGTGCCGCGAGATGTCGCTACTGAGACGCGTTCGACTCGTGCTGCTGACGGATGCGGTGGAAAGGAGGTGTTACATTCAGGTGCTGCAGTGAAAAATGAATCTCCTGCGACCAGTTGTTTCAGACGTGTATTCAGTATTTCACAGTAAGTCGGATCTTACTGGGTGTTCAGTTTCCTTTTGTCATGACACCAGATTCTCACATTC